>OMKZ01002916.1:20569-72142 GCA_900302535.1 Neoniphon sammara | reverse complement strand
TGTAAAACAGGATGAGCCACTTCTTATCCTTTTTATCCTTTAATTTCCCCTGTGTACTGAAAAACAATATGTGTCCCCAGCCTGGTGAAGTGGTGTATGAAGAGGACTGTCAGAAAAAGTGCACCTGTGATCCAGAGAAGGGCCTGGTCTGTGAAGCTCACTCCTGCCCCCAAAACACCAAATGCATGGTCAGGAAAGAAATCAAGGCATGCTACAACACAGGCAAGATGCACAAATATGAACTAATCACTGAATGAATTCTCCACAGTACTTAAATCATATAAAGGCTGAACTGCTATTTGTGTTTTTGACCCCTATTTTAACCCTATTTCCTTTGTTTACCTCATGTAGATCCATGCAAAGATGCCAAGTGTCGTGTCAAGGAGAAGTGCCAAATTAAGAAGGGCGAGGCTGTGTGTGTCCCTGAGTACACAGGCGTCTGCTGGGCCTGGGGTGACCCCCACTACCACACATTTGATGGTTACAACTATGACTTTCAGGGCACCTGCAAATACGTTATCTCCAAGACCTGTGGACATCTGGATGGCCTTGTTCCATTCTCCATCACTGAGAGGAATGATAACCGGGGAAACACAGCAGTTTCCTACGTCAGGGAGGTTGATGTGTCCGTGTATGGCTTCACCATCACTATACGCAAGAACCAAGTTGGTCGTGTCACGGTAAGAGTTTGAATTTCTTGCTTTAAATGTTAAACTGGATTTGGCCCATAGTATTTCTATAGTATATTATTCTGATCTGTCTCTCAGGTGGATGGGGAGCTGCTCAATCTACCTATACAACTAGGCCAGGGTGAGGTCTCAGTTTCCGAATATGCTCACACTGCACTGGTGGTGACAGACTTTGGCCTTCGTGTCTCCTATGACTGGAACTGGAAAGTGGTCATCATGCTGCCCAGCAGTTACTACGGCCTTGTCTGCGGTCTGTGTGGCAACTTCAACGGTAACCGAGACGACGAGCTCCAAAATCCAGCCGGCAAAGCTGTCTCTTCAGTGATAGAGTGGGGCAAGAGCTGGCAGACAGCTGACCAGGACAAGACCACTCCATGCTGGAGCACATGTAAGACAAACTGTCCTACATGTGATGGTAACCAACGTATGCTGTATGAGACAGAGGCCATGTGTGGGGCCCTCACAGCCAAGACCAACAGTGTGTTCCTGAGGTGTCACATAAAACTGGACCCTCAGGCTTTCATGAACAGCTGTGTGTATGACATGTGTTTGAATAAGGGAGACAAGAAGATGCTGTGCCAGGCACTAGCCTCCTACAGTGAGCAGTGTCGTGAGGAAGGCATTGTAATCAAGGGCTGGAGGAAAAAGTTTGGCTGCCGTGAGTATCAAACTATGAAACTATCATTTCCTCATTCTAATCAGTCAGAGACATATAGCATATTTCAGTCGATAAATAATTTAGAGTAAAATTGAGTTTTTGCTAAATGCTGTTTGAATTCCAATGCATCCCTATATTATACAGCGATGAACTGCCAGCCTCACAGCCACTATGAAGACTGCGCTAGCCCATGCCAGCCATCATGCCCCTTCCCTGAGCAGAAGGTGACGTGCACCGGTGCCTGTACAGAGGCCTGTGTGTGTGATACCGGCTATGTCCTCAGCGCTGGCGTCTGTGTGTCTGCTAAAACATGTGGTTGCTCTTATGAGGGCCGCTACTACAAGCCAGGTCAGCGCTTCTGGGCTGACGAGGCCTGTGGTCGCCTGTGCGAGTGTGACACAACCCTGGGCATGGTGACATGCCGAGAGGCCTCTTGCTCCGCCAAGGAGAAGTGCAGCATTGTGAATGGAGAGCGCACTTGCCAACCAATCAGCCATGCCACGTGCGTAGCTTCGGGTGACCCACATTACCGGAGTTTTGATGGACGCAGGTTTGATTTCCAAGGTACGTGTGTATATCAGCTGGTGGGATTGTGCTCTGAGCAGGCCGGGCTAGTGCCATTCAAAGTGACTGTGGAGAACGACCACCGGGGAAGCAAGGCTGTATCCTACACCAAAACTGTCATCGTGAGCATCTATGGTGTCTCCCTCACCATCACCAGAAAATACCCCTACAGGGTCCTGGTAAGTGTGAACATGGACAAATGGATAGGAATGATTTCATTAGAGACTTGGATGGACAATCTGATCCATGTAGTAATATGCCTCATAGAGGGAAAGGAATGGTACATTCTGCATAGTTACAGTATTAAACATGAAAACAGGACAGATATTCTGAGCCTTTTTCAAATGTGGGAGTGATAATGCCTTTCGTCATTGTACTAATTCTGCTATCTGTGGTGCTCTTTCACATATATATTTAATTACACATTAGAATTTGTGATCCAGGCGGACTTAATTAAACTAAGCTTTAACTGCACATTAGAATGGATTAGCAAGCACTGGAGAATTATTAAATCTATAATCTCCTATAAATATTCCTCCCTCCCTTGTTCTCTGCTCTTCAGCTCAACGGGGAGCTCGCTTCCTTGCCATTGGACTACAATGGTGAGCTGACTGTCTATCGCAGTGGCCAGACAGCTGTAGTGGAGACAGCTGCTGGTATCACTGTGACCTTTGACTGGCGTAGCGTTGTGTCTGTCACTCTGCCCAGCACTTACCAGGGCGCAGTCTGTGGCCTGTGTGGCAACTACAATGGAAAGTCCCAAGATGACCTGACCATGCGGAATGGCCAGGTCGCCCCCGATGGAACCAAGCTGGGGGAGAGCTGGCAAGTGGCCCTCACTCCGGGCTGTTCGTCCACCTGCCAAGGGCCTTGGTGCCGTGCCTGCTCAGACTCCCAGAGGAAAGTGTACCGTGCCCAGAAGTACTGTGGAATTATTGCTGACAAGGCAGGGCCTTTCAGAGAGTGTCACAGCCGCGTGGACCCAGCTCCCTACATGGAGGACTGCGTGTACGATGCTTGTCATTATCGTGGTCACCAAGGTTCAGTTTGTGATGCGGTAGCAGCCTATGTCTCTGCCTGTCAGAGCCTAGGACTCCCCATCCACAGCTGGAGGTCGGATGGCTTCTGTCGTAAGTCTGGCTTTGTGGTCTCATATTTCAAGAAAAACACACATAACATTTCACCTATACTGTGCAACCTATTTAAATTACTCCAATGCCCCTGCCATCTTTTAACTTATTCGTCTTCACTGTTCTGTCCCACAGCAATGGTGTGTCCAGCTAACAGCCATTACATTCTGTGTGCCTCGGCTTGCCCTAGCACCTGTGCCAGCTTGACCTCCATTAACACCTGCCAACAGCCCTGTAAAGAGGCCTGCCAGTGCGACAATGGCTACACGCTGAGTGGGGATGTCTGTGTGCCTGTCGGAGATTGCGGCTGCTCCTATGGTGGTCGCTACTATAAGAAGGGAGAGGTCTTCTACCCAGAGGCCCAGTGTGTTCAGGAGTGCACCTGTGGAGAGAACGGTGCTGTATTTTGCCAAAAGACCAAGTGCCGCCCGGGGGAAACCTGTAAGACTGTAAAGGGAATAAAACGCTGCCAACCTGAGGGACAAGGCAAGTGTGTGGCCTCTGGTGACCCCCATTACATTTCCTTTGATGGACAGAGGTTTGATTTCCAGGGTACCTGTGTCTATGTGCTGGCCAAAGTGTGTGATGATAATAAGGGAGGCCAGCTGACACCATTCACTGTAACCCAGGGGAATGAGAAATATGGAAATGGAAGAGTGGCTGTCACTAAGTCGGTCACAGTGACAGTCTACGGTTATGTCATTTACGTCCAGCAGAGAATGGCATGGAGAGTCATTGTGAGTTGATCAAGCTTTTTCCAATCCACATTTGTGATTGTGTTTTTATATATTTTGTTTTCCATCACAATGATTCCCTTCTTCTCCCTCCTCTGTCCAGGTGAATGATGAGCTGTTGAACCTACCTATCTCTCTGGATAATGGTCGCATCACAGTTACTCAGGAGGGTCGCAACATAGTCATCCAGACAGACTTTGGCCTAACAGTCCTCTATGACACTGTCTACTATGTTGAGGTGATCGTGCCCTCTACATATCAGGGTAAGATGTGTGGCCTCTGTGGCAACTACAACAAGAAACGTGGGGATGACTTCACACTTCCAAATGGCAGACAGACGAAAAACATTGATGACTTCGGGAAGTCATGGGTGGTGGACCTGCCCGGGTTGGTGTGTGGGGGTTGTGCAGGGCAGTGCCCAGTATGTGACAAGGCCAAGGCTGCCCTGTATGGCAAATCTGACTCCTGTGGCATCATCAGTGCTACTAACGGGCCTTTTAAAGCCTGTCACAGTAAGGTGGATCCGGCAGCATATGTTTCCCATTGCGTGTTTGATGTTTGCGCCACTGGCGGCGACAAAAATACCCTGTGTGACAGCGTCCAGGCCTACACTCTGGCCTGCCAGAATGCTGGTGTTCAAATCCAGTCTTGGAGGAGCAAGTCCTTCTGCCGTGAGTTAAACACAACACTATTTCAATAATCTACTGTTGAAGAATTGCTAATGTTTTGCTTAAAGTAGGTGAACAGAGTCATTTATACATGTCTTCTTCTCTTGCAGCTGCTACCTGCCCCGCAAACAGTCACTATGAGTTGTGTGCGGACACTTGTGGTGGGACCTGTGCCAGCTTCATCTACCCCGTTACCTGTTCTGACAGCTGCTTTGAGGGATGCCAGTGTGACGTGGACTTTGTTTTTGATGGTGTTCAGTGTGTTCCCATGGACAAGTGTGGGTGTGTCCTTGATGGCAAATACCTGACGGTGAGCTGCACTCAAATAAATTTTATCCTACTGTCATACATGAATAATGTGAAGAAATGGAAGTAATAAGAGTCATGATAAAACAAAGTACAGCCGACATTTTTGTGGCAAATAGACGGCCACCTCATACTTCTTCTTGCCATAGCATTTACATATGAATAGAGATGTCAAATTCACATGTACCATTCACAGGCCTGGAAAATAATTATTAATGTTACACATGATGTATGTTTCCAGGTGGATCAAGCAGTGGTGGACAAAGACTGTAACTCCAAATGTGTGTGCCAGGCCTCTGGGCAGGTGAAGTGTGAAAAGCTGGTGTGTACCAGTGAGCAGGTTTGCAGTGTAAGGGATGGGGTGAGAGGTTGCCATGTCAAACAGGGCCAATGTAAGGTCAGCCATACTGCCCACCTGTCCTCTTTTGATGGCATGTCTGGAGCAGTAGGAGGTCTTGGGGCATTTGAAGTGGCATCTCTGTGCGACCAGAGTGACAACCTGTGGTTCCGTGTAGTTGTGGACGTCAGGGTCTGCATGAAAGGTGCATCTCCGAGCGTGGCCACCATCTATGTTTTCTTCAAGGAAACTATGATCTCTGTGACCAGCCAACATGAAACCTGGGTAAGAAAGGCTGCAAGCGAGGAAGAATAGCTCAAAATGTTTGAAAATGAAGTTAAACTTTTTTAATGTACGTGTTCATGAGCTATGTCTTTAACTGATTCCAGTGATTCATTTTCTTTGTCATAATCAATTCTGTTCTTCCCTCCTCTTCACATTAAACCAGATAAATGGCAGGAAAGTGACTCTTCCCAGCAAACTGACCGATCAAGTGTCAGTCCGCATTGAAGACAGAGCTGTGATCATTGAGAGAGTATCTGCCATGCGGGTCACCTATTCAGTTGCACAGGAAGTCACCATCACTGTTGATGATCACCTGTCCGGTAAATTGTGTGGCGCTTGCGGCAACTACAATAAGAACTCCAAAGACGATATGAAGACTGCAGATGGGAAAATCACTACTGATGTGTCTGTGGTTGTTGGCTCTTGGATGGCTGGGGACTTCTCTAAATGGTGAGTATTTGAAAAGCAGAATATCTCACCTGTAGAAATTTAATGGACACATCACTACATTTTGTGTTGTCCCAGTGCAACAAAACACCTTTGTGGGATAGGACTGCTAGTCAAAAATAGCCAAATGTGCATGCTCACTCTGTAGGATTTTTCATACATCACTACATTGCAATAGCTCTCTAACCACTGATGTTAAGTGTGATTGCTGTAATACCACAACCACTTTACCTCCTTCTCCTATGCTCTTAATCTTAAATTCTAGTTAAAGCAAAGTTTTAATCTTGAACTCTATCTTGCCCTTGATTATGCAAACTGCAAACTTAATTTGACCACTGAAATTATCAAGCACAGATCAGCAAGAGATGGGACGGTGCTATGACCATTCAAGCGCTTATTCTCTTAACAGCAAGAACTAAACAAGGACTCCACAGAGTCCTTTTAAGGGAATGAGAGTGTGGTTTTTAATTGCATTTGGTCCAATTTAATTAAGAAATGCAAGAGAATCCCCTATGGTAATTACTGATTAAAAAGCAGGTGAGGCTGACAGGCATGGCCATCAAAAGCTACCAAGCTTGCAATCCAATCGCTGCTTGTCATCCAAGGACAGTTAAGTCTCATCTGGGTGCAATATTAATTTGAGCCCTCATCTTCAGTGCTGTGTGCCAGTCTTAAGCCAGTCCCTTAGAGAATGGAGTTTGGTGCATAACCTTTCCACTCTGCCTCTAATGCAAGAGCATGTTTGGAGCTTTGTCTCATCGCCAGACTCTAAATGCAAAATGTGGACCATCTAGTTATGATAAGAGGTGTTTTGCTCTGTAGTCATGGATCAGCTGTTGCCCCAAGTGCTTGCATGTGCTTTTTTAAAACAGTAGTGGCAAGGGTATTGTTTGTAATCTCTTCATTCTGCCTGAGTGAATGCGACTTGTATTCCAGTGGCCTTTAACTACAGTCTTTCTCTTTTACATTTCAGTGGCCTGTAGAGATGTTGGCTCTTTGGTGATAGAAAAGCATCTGGTATTACACAGGTAAAAATAAAACTCCTGTTTTTTCCTTCCAAAAAGACAACAGACGGATATTTCCTTCTCAGTGGAACAGCTGTCTGAATGTTGCTGAAACCTCTGCTTTTCACCTTCATTACACAGGATGAAGAGTGTTTACAGCCATGGGATTTCTGCACTTTCTCTTGATTCTTGATATGTTTGAGGCTTTTTAATCTGTGATCCATTTTTCCACAATGTTCACCTGTAAACAATAGAATACTTCTGAACTTACATTATCTGTATCATTCTTGACCAACAACTCCATCTAGTGGAATAAGACATTACATCATCTTCCCATATCTGAATTACACAAAATTCAAGTGTTGCTAGTACTGAACAGTCAGTAGAAACTAGTCTTACACTCTGATACTTGACATGTTTTGAAACTGTGCCTTGTATGTGTTAAAAATATAATCTTCTTACTGTTACACTTAATAAATACTTATTCCGTTCAGTGTGTGTCATTATTTCTTACAGCTGAAACATTTTCTATATTATTATTATTACAGCATGTTTAGCAGAGCATTGTGTGTTTTCAAATCTGAATTATAAATGTATACGTGATAGGCTAAAATGTTCACAGGCTCTTGCAGCTGGTGTATGATGAATTTTTTTTTTTTTTTTTTTTTGTAAATTTGACTTCTTGTAAGGGAGGCTCTTGCCATAAGAGGGAAAAAGGATTTAAAAAAGGCTACACAAACATGAAATCCTCTGAAAGATAAAGTGGGCTCTGGGTTGCTGGGTCTTGACCTTAACTTTCTGTAATCTCAGTCACCAAAGGTCACGTGGCTGTGTGTTTGCAGATGGAATGTTACAGAAGCTGGAATCTGTCAGTGTGGTGTGGGTTTACCTTGAGAAGCCAGTTCTCACACTTCTGAGCTCACTGACAGACTGCACTGACTGGGCTGTTGTTGAAGACCACACCGTGCTTTCAGTTGACTTCACCCACACAGCCTCATAAGCCTGTAATTTACAGTCCAATTCAACAACTTGCTGTATTTGATACTTCATAGCCCACCTTGAGTTTGGGGGATGAAAAAAATGACGGTCTGCATGATTTACAGCTTATTATGAAAAAGTATTTTATTGTCAATTGCTCAAAAGTGCAGGGACTCATTTCCCTGCACAGTTCAGCTCTGCTCCCTACTGCAGCTCTCTCTGTGTTGTTTACCTCGGCGCAGAGCAGCCTAGGGTAATTTTGGGGTGTAACTCTCAGTGGCTGAGCACTCACACCAGCACCCCACCCCCTCCTCTCTTTCATTCCTGAGACAGATTACCAAAGAAAGTCCAAGGAGGAGCATTGACTCAATACAGCCGAATGTTCGACCAGAATCTCCACCGAATGCTACAATAATTCATTTTCATCTGTTAGTTTGCATAGTTTATACGACTTGCAGCCTAATCCTGACTTAAAATTTCACACTTGATTCTTGGCTTAAGTTACAACTTACAGTTAGAGGAGAACTTTTTTTTTTTTCAACATCAGGAGCTCGGCGCAGTAAGCGAAGAAAAGGTTAACACATAAGAGCTTTTGGTAACTAGTATACACACGGTAAGTTAATTTATGCGTCTCCACAATGCATGTACTAAACCACTTATATTTGTAAGAAATGTGCATCAGTTTTGATATTGGTTTCATACTGGGGAATCTGCAGCATGATTCTTGGGCTTCCAAGATGCAAGTTCATTTGCATGATAAATACGTTTGTTAAAAGAAAAAAGTTCTCGCAAACAGCTTCTTACTCCCACCTCTTTACAACTCCAATCTAAATGCCTTTCTGAACATGTGACCGTGTATTTCCGCCAAGCCAGTTGGGCAGTGATATGGCTTTCCAATTCAACTCTTTGATGCACAAACTAAATCGGGTTTTCCACAAACGAGGTGAAGAGATCATGATGTTGATTATGTACCAGTGTTGGCCATTTCATCGTGGTGGTCTAGTGGTCTGGACGGCCTAGAGGAGCTGCCACGCTGTCTGGGGAGATGCGTCTGTCTTTCAAAGGATCGTTTAGTGTCACATGCACAGCGTGTCCTGCCAGCCAAGAGAGAAATGCTGTGCAAAGCATTTTTTCCCTGTATCATTTCATAAGAACAGCAAGTAGACCTGTAGTCCTTTTAATGACTTGTATGTATTCACTACACCCTGCCTGGAACCTACCACTTTCCCCCCTATTTTTCAAGGATCAAGTATTGAAATATGCGGTTGAATTTAAATGGTCTAAGATTGTTTCCTTTAGTCTTAAGTGGAGGCAAATGGTACAGATCGACTCGTTTTTTCCTTCTTTACCCCCCTTCCTCAAACATTCCCAAAAAGTCCAAAATAGAACATGCTTTGCACAGTCACGTCTCATGAGCAACCATTAATAGCTTTGATTTAGTGTCTGTGAAACAACACAGATACTAGTCTTTTTTTCCAATAGATAAATTTGAAAATGTTTTCAATATTGGGCTCACTGGCCTGGAACATTTGCTCTATGATGATGATACATTTCCAGTGTGAATGAACTGCTAAACAAACAACAAGGTGGGCCTACTTCACCTTGCTTATTTATTTAAGTGTTAAGCATGTCTGGTGTTTTTCTTATTTACAAGCTGTGTCCACATAAATCCCACTTTATGATAAGCCAAGGTAATTAATTTTTTAAGTGTTGCTTTATGGGATTTTTTTCCCTGTCTTCCCATTATATTCTACTACATCAGTCAGAAGGCTAACAAACAAGATTATTGGATTTGTTTCTTGTTGGAATAACTCACCCTGTATTTGTTTGATTAAACCTGATTGGCAGGCCTTTGTTGCTAATCCTGCTCTCAGGGTTGGACTGCTCATTTCTCTCCACTCCAGCTACACGTTCACACCCCCACTCCTCTCATGCATGAATCCCTAGCAGTGCTCTGCTTTGGGCAAGGGAGGGAAACCTTGGCTGCTAACATGGGCTTTGATCTTTGCAATGCAAAACATTATATTCATGGGCTTAGTTTCTCTGTCACCGCCACCCACTTATAGAGCCTAAACTGTGTGCATCTATCTGCATAAGACTGATGTCATGTCTTGGTAGATGGGATTTTATGGGTGTAATATGGCCAGACACCTAACAAAAGTCCAATCAGTGTGCTTTCTGGGCATGCAGTGTCCTTGAATTGTGGTCTTACTTGGGTTTACAATGGTTGCAACATTTTTTTTTTTGGTTGAACAAATGCATTATTGTAATATCACACAAAATTATGTCCTGACAGACATGAACTTGAAACCATTTTTTTAAAATAACACTACTATGGTAGAATTCAGCAAATGTACGTGGTATGATAACCGTCATTTTCATACCGCAGTATACCCTGAAACTGGTGTGCCGCTGCCTAGTCTTACCCTAGTCCCTTGTCTTATATGTATTTTTTCTCCTTATATGGCAGCCTTTAAGGCCAAGACCAATCTTGAATCTTTCTGCAATCCCCATACAATCATGAGTGGGAGTATGGCTGTGGAACCTTAGCGTGTAAACATGTGGCATAAGAGAAGCGCAAGAATGTACTAGATCACATGCAGGAGAAAGCTGTGTGCGGGAAAAACAGCCCTGGGTGGTTTGTGTCATGACACCCATGATCCATGTATAGCCTAGATGACCCAGCAAGTGGATGCTAATGTTCTTGCCCTTAACCCACTGACCAAATATCAAATGCAACTCAACACTGGCCTTTCCTCGCACCCCTCTGCTGCCAAGCTCCATGTGCTGAGGTGCAGAGCCTGAAATATCCCCAGTCAAGAGACAAGCTATATATCCAATAAAATTAATCCTGTTATGCAGTGTCTAGCCAAGACAGAGCTTTGTGTCCTTATCAGGCAGGAATGTAAAAGCCCACGGATTCATCAACAATGTCACACCAAGCTTCAGTTTAATGCACAATATATTACCAGAGCTGATAAATTAAGAATGCTCTTATTACTGATCTAGAAAACAAGAAACAGTTCTGAGTTACCTAAACTGCTTTAAACTACATGTGGACTGGCCAGTCGGTAATGTTTAGGAGGAGCAGACACTGATTTTGAAAACAGACCGTTCTTTGTTAGCAAGGAGTTAAAGTGGGGGGAGTCGGCACAAAGTTGCATTTGCGGTTCAGATAACAAGGCCCCACTTCACTTGGTTTCTGTCAGTACAGCAGATCTTGCGCTCAGGTCATGACCCTTGTATACCAAAATATAAGCACAGATACCAATTACCAACACAGACACGTAAAGACCCTGTATTTTTCTTCAGTTTATTTTTATGCATTTTTATTTACATTTATGCCTTGTTGTTTCTTTCCCACAGGTAGAATGGAACTTGCGTTGTTGGTGGCTTTCTGCTCCTGGCTGGCTCCTGCACTAGGTGAGCATCAGTTTCACTAGAGGCATCAGAGGCTTTACAAAAGCCTGTTCTCCCATAGAAATAGACCTATGTTGACTATCTCCTTCCACAGTGGCGTTTACTTTTTGTAGGCTTTATTTTTGGTTTGTTCTAAGCTCATGCAATCCTAAATGAGCTGGTCTGTCCATACAATAGGATCAGCGTTTGGCAGGGAAATGCTCGGTAAGTTTCCTCCATCAGAGTGGCCACTGGCAATGCATGGCCATTGTTTTGGTTTTGGTTGCTTACTTATTTGGTGTGGCTGCTTCGGATGCACCATGCATTTTTTACCATTTTTGTCAAGTGTTTCTGAAATGAATCACCTTTATATCAACATGACAAAGATACTGATTTCAGCATAATTCTATATTCAATATTAAACCACTTCATATTAGCTTACCGCTGTGAGAAAAGGCCATGCCATAGTAATATAAACAATTTTCCTGTGCTAGGGGTTGAGTAATCACTCACTTAAACTGTTGCCTTATTTTAGGCCTGTGGCCCTTGGCTGTTTTTCTGTGTGCACTGCATGCCAGCCATTGATCTTAGTCTTGACCAGATTCACCTAAGTTTTTTTTCTTTCTTGCAAAAGCAAGTCTTACTTCCTGCTATTGAAACAGAGACTATAGGTGAAAGGTGGGTGGGATATTGTGGCTAGGTTCAGACCTTAAAGGCCAGTCAGTGGTGGCATCTGGCCAGTTTTAGCCCTTTTCAACTACCAAGGGTAACCCAGAACTTTCCATAACCTGCAGAACACGTGAAAGTCTGGGATTGACTTTTGTTAAGTTTCAAATGTGTGAAGAACCAACTGTGAATGGTATGAGGTGCATCATTAAAAAAAACAAAAAAAACATTTCTAATAGCTGAGTCCAGTTCCTGCTGAATACTTCCTTCTTTCCAAATACTGATAGGGGCATGCACCTCTTTGTTTGTCCAACTTGCAGTTTCGGTTGTTTTGCCATTTGTTGTTTGGCACTGGCTGTGTTTGATGGCTGTGTTGTGTTGTAGCCCTCTAGTGATAGGGCATGACCATGACTACTTAACCAGTTGCCCTTTATGGGACAATAAAGATGGAGTTGAGTCTAATGATAGCAAATGTTTACAGAAGTGTCATCATGTCAGCGTTTGACCAGTGAAGATTGACAGCACTGTCAGCTCCTGCTAAGGCTGGCTTCACACAGTGCAACTTCTGTGCAATTAGTTGCAGGTTGCAAGCAAAACTTTTACTGTTGCCATGTCAACAAACCCATATGGAACATTCCAAATGACTATGCAAACCAAATTTATAATTTTCATCGGATGGTTTGCCTGGAGCTCCAAGTTGCATGGAACTGAAGTTGCATTTCAGTTGCACCATGTAAAGCCAGCCTAAAGATTCCCAGTTTCCAGGGCAGAACCGAAATTGGGTTCCAGAAACTTAATCTGGAATCATATTGTAGCCAATGGAAGCAATTCCAGAGCTGCAGTTGCTTGCATAGTATGAGTAATTAAGTGTCTGACAGCAATGCTATTACTGTTGCAGTAGCATAGTGTTATTGCTCAAGTGTAAAACAAATAGAGATACTCTAGTCATAACAAAAGAAGGTGCTATCCACTCTGACAGTGTGTTGGTTCAACTTCACTAACAATAGACTTTCACAACATGATTCACCACATGAGACAAACCAGAGAAATGTGACAAGGAGGAGGGATCTGTAGGCTCCATGTCCCCAAAAAATGCAAAAGCGCTTCCCAGGGCAAAGAAATAAACATAGTTGTGGTGAGTGGAATCCCACAACGGGTAATTATGAGTTTTGTAACACCAAGTGGCTCAAATGCTGCACAGTAATAGACGAGAGGTATATGAATTCAGTCGTCTTGAAATGAAAGTTTATCTGACAGCCACTGTAATAGAGCTATTGGGAAATGTCCTGATCTCAAATTTCTAGAGCTGAATTTTTTGGGGGGAGCAAATTTCTGTCAAATTTTCCTTACTTTGCTGAGTTATTACTCTATCAGATTATTATACAAGTTCAGAATGAATAGGAGTTGGATTTGGAAGTAGTACACTCATTTCCAAAGAGTTCTTTATGCCCTATTACCATCAATATTGCCAGTTGACATAATTTCAGTCACACTGACAAATTGAATGCTTCATACATATTAATGCCTCTGTTTTTTTGTTGCTTTTTTCCCCCCACAGCTTCGGCAGGAGACGATGGAAGAGGTGAGTTTTTTGTAATTGACAATTTTGCTTCAACTGAACAGTAGCTTATAGAATGTAATATCAGCATTAGCTCATGCACTTAGTTGGATTAAGCTAAATTGCACACTCATTTGAGCTGGCATACACAGTGCAGTTGGCACTCAGCTCCAAACAGGCTTACATGACTAGATGAATGACACTGGTCCCAAAACTGCTGAATAGCTATCATATCACAGGACAGTCTCCAAAGTGTGTCAGTGGATAAATCTGCCTCTCATTTGTTTCCCCTCTCTCTGTTCTTTCCTGCCAGATTATGACAGTGATTTTCATTATGGTGAGTGCTAAGCAGATCATCGTGGGCTTTTAGCGTCTGACCCTCCACAGGAAACATCTGGGAGGCCAAGACGGGCTTGCATTTTCCCGTTTGTTTTTCCAGGAGCAATGGAAAAAATTCACCCAGAGGCCAAGCTTCCGGAGTCTCCCAGCCAAATATTTCTGATCTTACCCACTATGCTGTAGACTTGTTTTTGAATCCATCCCAGGCGCCAGACTGCACAGATTAACTAAACAGCTTCATTTATATATGCAAATAATTGTGTGCTTGTGGTTTTATCAATAGTCTCTCTCTCTAAGGGAGGAGGCTCTTTGCCAAGTGTTATGAATACCATAGTAACCATGCCTATCACCCTGTTGGAAGACCACTGAGAGCTGGTGGTAGACCAGCATGCTTATAGCTGCTTATAAAGACCTGCTGGTGAACTGCCATGAATACATCGCAAACTTTGAATCATTATAAGAAATTTTATGGCACCCATTTTAGTTAAATAAAGTTTAGGTAAGTAATGTGCATTTGTTGCTCTAAAACTAAGATTTCTTGTTGAATATTACTAGCAAGCCTTAATTTTTTTTTTTTTTTTTTAGCTGTGACAATTTGTGCAGCTCTGTGGTTTCTTAGCCATTTTCCTGCCTTATTACAATAGCCAACCACACAGCAGAAGTTGACCAAAACATTTGCAGTGTTGACAATATAATGGGCTAAATAGCTGCATTGTTATTATGTCGTGGTCTTCCAACATGGCAGCTAAAGGGTCTAAAATACTTCTGCAACACCTATGTTTCAGTCAAAATGATCACAAACCTCACCATTATGAGGAAAATTTCACAGATTTTGGGAATGAAACCTTTGAAAAGCTTTGACAGATTTTACACAGCTTAAATCTACTGGTACTGACAATTAATTAATTTCTTCCATTTCAGATTATGAGTCTCTGAGAATCGGCGGCTTGGTTTTTGCAGTGGTGCTGTTCCTCATGGGCATCGCCCTCATCGTCAGTAAGTATTTTGCTACATGAAGCACACAGCGGAAAGTGTCACTGTCATCACACTGCGATCCCTGTATGTCTGAGCGATCCTTACAATGTTCCCGATTTGTATGACCCCGAAAAACAAGACAGGCTTCTGTTTTTCTCAGATCTTGCAGGGAGAAATACACAGAGATGCATCTTGCACAACCTCAGCACTCAACACCCCTCATGCTTCATGTATCACATCCCTTTGGCCTACATACCTTACTCCCTTTTTCACTTAGAGTGTATCTTTGTCCTTCCAAGGCTCCCACTCCTACCAGCTCTGCTATCACTGCCAGTAGTAGCCCTGTAACTAAAACCAAGCAATAAATTATTAATAGACAAACACACACACACACACACACACACACACACACACACACACACACACACACAGTCACTGCATAAGCAGTCCCCTGCTTATGCTAATCAAGATCATAGTGGATTCCCAACCGTGCCATTTGAAGAGCTGTGTAAGATTCATGTTGTATTAATGGAAGTTTATTTGATTAAGATAGAAGTCTCAAATTTAAAATCTGGTGAAAGCACTTTAAGTGCATAAGGTGGAAATTTCAGACCACTATAAGCCTTATATATATATATATTTCCCCCCCTACAGGCAGAAAATGTACATGTTCAAAGAGTGAGTCAAGGTAAGTTCACACACATATCTGACAAAAATGTCCCTCAGGCTTTCAAAATCTTTCAAATAAACAGACCCTAAGTTCTCTTGTGTAAATTATTTTGAAATCACGCAGTGTTTCACCACCTAAAATGATGTTCATTTTCCTCAGGTCCAGGGGTCCTGATGCAGAATCAGGAATTCCAAGAGGTAAAGATTCTCACTCCATTTACCTTTGCATCATTTTAAATGCCTGTCAGATACATTTGTACCATTGTCCAAAATAATCATCTTAACCCCTTTCTGCAGCCCAGTAGTTGACACAGAGACACGGAGGGGTGGATGTCTGGTAAGTGTCAAGAGTCTAATTTGTGTAATATTGTAATACTTAAACAAATCAACATAATTTTCATACCCTCCTCTCTTTCTACAGTGATACAAGCTCCTGCCATTAGGTGGCAGCAAACGACTTGATCAGAGCTGAGGACAATCACAAACACATGAAGCTTCTTTCAATTTCATCATGTTACTGTGCTCTTTTGATATATTTTTGCTTCTCTTTTTTCAATGTTTTTATCTGTAGCTATTGTGTTATTAGACAATTTGCAAATTTTATATGGTACTAGTGATGTGATTGTAAATTTTACCCAGTTTTTCGGGACTTTGAATAAATGGGCACCAAAGAATAAAAGGTGTTTTGTGTAGTAAGTGTTCTTTTTTTCTATGCTAATTACTATATCGTTTCCTCAGTGAACAGCTCTGTCTCAGTGCCGCACATCTGCTTCTGCTGACGCTGCAGACAGTCCAATCAACAGTACAGCTTAGTAGTGACCAACTGTGTCACTGGTCTAATCCATGTGCTGCGGTATTCCTGGAGAGTGCCTTTTTCCCCTTTTTTCTTTTTTATATAAGATTTAAGTGCATTGCACCTATCACTCCATCCAATAACGTTTGCAAGGGAGTTTTGCAACCACGATGAACTGGGAATTGAAAATGGGGAAGAAAAAGATCCGCTTATGCAGATTGTTTCCATGGAGTGAGTAGGGGAGGGTGACTGCACTGCACAAAACCAAATACAAGTGGTAACAAGAGGCTTGGTGCAGTCTCAGCGCGCATTTCTACATTTCCATAATCTGACAATTCCATTTTTTCCGGCATTACAAGCCACGAACAGTACTGCAGTGAAGGGGTAAAAGTCACAACGTCTTAAAAACCATATGAATAGGATGACGTGTCGGAACAGAGAGACAACCGTAACTACAAATCACTTTAATATCCCTTTAAGGACTTATTCAATTGTGTTTGCGGTACTGAGTTTCTTGTGACTTTATTCTAAGCTATACTTTTTTTTTTTAATTTCCTGATATTTTCATAATATTTCTATGGCACCATACAATTTAAGATACAATTTACAACTCACTCCAAAATTATGCCTCTATCTCGTTAGGGAGAAAACATACTGGTGGGCGAGACGCTTACCGCCTCCATTGCACGCTACTGTGGGAAAACCATCCGCATTGCTTTACAGTCTTTCCCAACGGGGAATCCCTACAGGCTGCGTTGCCGCACTCGCTGAATT
Organism: Neoniphon sammara; assembly: GCA_900302535.1. Lineage (NCBI taxonomy): Eukaryota > Metazoa > Chordata > Actinopteri > Holocentriformes > Holocentridae > Neoniphon > Neoniphon sammara. The sequence continues at coordinate 55,169 of OMKZ01002916.1, read as the reverse complement.
GTAAGTGCGCTACCTCGCTTTAGCCACCAGAGGGCCCTGGGAAGAGTTACATTGGAGGTTTGCATCGCAGATATACATGCAGTGGTCCCTCCTGCCCAGTTCCCTCATTTCATTATTTCCATTCTGCACCGGCGACCCAGCAACCCACTAAATTGGAGACCGAACAGAAAGAGGCTTCTACATCTCTGCACTGCAGTCATGACAACTACGGGAGGTCTGTTACTTTTTCCCACATTCGGGGGGATTATGAGGATATGTTTGAACATTGCAGTTTTAAGTTTGATAAGTTGTCTTTAAATTAAGCAAATTGGGTTATTTTGGACAGATCGTTTCTTCTACACGAGGAAAAAGAATTGCTTTACTTCCATACCTCTGCCATTTAGCCTAATTGATTATAAATTGGTGCATTGCTGCCACCGTGCCAAGAGCGTCATTCATTTACTGCTGCTGCATGGTTCATCTTTATTTCACGATACTGAAAGGATGATGTCAGTTCTTCAAGATTGTCACTGTTAGAATGGACAGAAATGTAATTGGAAAATATATTTAGCAGTGGTTCAAACTTAGCATTTGGGCGGAGAGTGGAGTAACAAAACGCGCCAACTAAGCCATTACAGAAAGTGGGGGTTCAGCAACACAGAAACCGCATTGTCGACTCCCAGAAAATAATGTGGAGGACGTGGCTGGCAAAGCTTAACCTTTAAACTTGTAAAATATTTCCGATATTGGACAAGAGTAGCTCATGATTATTAGCAGTATTACTTTCCATTAGAAATTGCTTGAACCCAGCTCGATTGGTACCATGCGTCGTCATGGGATTGAATGTCTTTCTGCAAACTCAAACTTTTTGCTCCAGATGATCGTTCCATATGTCGCTGCTGGCTTGTTGTAACCTACTTTCCGTGGCGCATCTTTTTCTGCTGAGCAAGGCTGCTGCATTAAGCCCTCCTCAGTGAAAAAGTGCTTCTGTGAACTTCTCAGACAGGAGGGCGTTTTGGATCGAGCGAAGCCAAGCCAGCAGTTCTGGAGAGCTTTGCTGTCCATGGTGCTGAACTCAACACACACACTCACATCCTTTATTTAAAGGTCTGTTACTAATGGCCGTCTTTCTTTGCAGAAGCGATGTTTCCAGACCAAAGTGACTTTGAATATGGTAAGATTTGCTGTCTGAATTGATTTCATATAGGACGTAGTGACTGTTATTGTTATTTTACATTATACTTGATATTATGTTTTTTTTTTTTATTTATTGATGGAAAATGTTTTGGGGTCCAGGACATGGTCTTGATGGGTGTGTTTGACCATGCATGTTTTCCATACTGTTTTGACCCTTACAGATTATGAGACACTGCGGACCACAGGGGTCATCCTTGCTGTCATCATGTTTGTCTCTGGCATTTTAATAGCCTTGAGTAAGTTTAGACTTTTTCTCTCATATAGCCCTTACATACATAGGCTACATTACTTATACATTATAACCGTTGTAACTTGTATAATTTATCATTCCTTAAACAGGCAAAAAATTCACAAAATGTGTAAAATCCTCATCCAAGTAAGAGTTTGCACAAGGCTTGGTGGATGATCCGCCTGTGCATGCTGTATGATATTGACTGAAGGACACCTGGCCAGTGTGAACAAGGAGTTTTCAATATTCCTTATATGACTAAAACAAAATAATGCTCCCCAGTGCCAACAGCCCTTCCTACCCCTGCCTTGGATGCTTCTCTCCAAATGCCCCTTCCCTGTTCTCCATACACAACCCAAAAACACTTCCAACACATCCAGGAGCTTACCATTATATGACAGAAACACATCAAAGATATTTCTTCTCTGTGTCATATAATATGGTCTTGAAAATCACATTTTATTAAGTCTGTATTAAGGTATGACACTCTTCCTGTATGTGTTGGCAGTGAGTGGGTGGTGTCACTATATTCTTAGCTGATGGCATGCCGCTTGTATGGCAACTCTGAGACAATGAGCTGTTGTTTTAGTAGGACAAGTTGAAAATATGCATTTGGTCAGCAGTTAAACTTCACCTCAGAACTCTGTGGCTTCAACTTTTTTGGTACTCGGACATATATATAACTCAAATAATAGGTTAGATCCACTTGATCAGATGAAATTCACTGTACAACTAAAGTTGTGGCCACGGTTTTCAAAACTGTCCTCTTTTTTTTGCACTGGGTGAAATGATAAGTATTTATTGCCTTTCTTCACTTCTTCTGATTTTCAGCTCCAGTTCATCTGGAACCCAAATTCCAAAGACAGAGGGTAAGCTAATTTTAATGGAGGGAACTGTTGAAGAGGATTATAATTAAACATTTAATTACAATCATAACATGTTTGTCTGTGTAACTGCGTTTTGCTCTCTTTTTTGCAGTTCCTCCTCAAACTGTATAGAAAATATTGTGTATCCTTCATAGAGAGAGAGAGAAGCTCATCGTGGGAACCACCCCACCAAATACATATACACCATCTCCTTACAACCATCAGTTGTTTATGGCCAGTACTTTTATGGCTAATATACAGGTGCCAGCTGGGAGATCAACGCACAAGGATTTCCCACGCATCCAAAACCAGTATTAACTGAATGTACAACTGACTCCTTTAGAAAGTCTAAAATGTGCTAAGTATCAGTTACCTATCAGCAGACTAGTTCATGTCTTTGTGTCTGTCGGGGCTGATTTCTCAGACAAAGACAAACAGTAGTCCAAGACTAAACAATACTTCCAATGGAAGATATCCAATGAAACTCATTTCATGTAACTTGCACTATGATGTAACTGTCTGTAAATTTTGCAATTGACATCTTTTGGTGCTCCAAATTTAAATAAAAGGAGGAAATGGCCTTTAATCCTAGCCAAGTTTCAGGTGCATTCACTTTCAGCCCCAAGACCAGGAGCAAAAAATGGTATGGCCTATGGCAAATGTGATGTGTCTCTGTATCTAAATCATGACATTTGACAGGATATATTTGATCAAACCAGGCACTGTTCTCTCTCTCCCTCACATTTTACTCCTCAACAACAAAAATGACTGCATGATAACATAAATATAACTAGAATTGCATATTACTTACTGCATATTTTAGAAGCCCACAACAAATGCAGTTATGAGCCAAAAGTTTCGAAAATGAACTGCATGCACGGATCAATTGTAACTCTTGTTTTTTTCCCCTAATTGGTATTTCATAAGTTTGTTGCTGTGAATCTCTTTTGTTCTTGGTGTATTTTTTTATTATTATTTATTTATTCTCTCTTTATCATCTTTGAATAGAGTTGACAGAATCACCATGTATAGTAAGGAAACCAGTAGATGCTACCAATGTTTAATTGACAAGATGCTTATTTCAGTCATCAATCAATGACCAACGATCTTGATGGAAATTTGGGGACAGAATTCAGTTATATAGAACACTGAAATACAGTGTAATTGATACAGTGTATATTACAGTTTGTTTTTGGATTTTATTATTAGCAATTTCTTCCATTTTTAAGCTGTTTTCATGTATGTGATAAGGCCTGAGTTCATGAGAAAGGTCTAACCAAATAATAGAATTGTTATCTGTCCAACTTAACCAACGAGCCCACTGGTGCAATGAAATAAATCATGTCTATCCAACAAGATCTGTATTGTATCTAAATGATTTTGATTTTTGTGAATTAGATCATTATAGTGGGTTTACATAGACACTATGAGTTAAGTCCTGTTCATAAAATAGAAAAGTGACTCATGCAGACCCTCCATTTTATGGAGGATAAAATTTAGTATGTGTAATAGTCATAACATATTGTTACACATCTTTTCCCCATGCAGTCCAAATATTCAAAACAGTCATATAAAAGCAGAAGGCACAAGTGAGAGGCCCTTCAAACCTTATTTCAAACCTTATTCACACTAAATTGCAGTGATGTCAAAACAGAAGTCTTATTCCACCTCTGACTAAGGCTTCCTACACTGGCATTAAAGGTCAGGGGAAATAGGACATGAAATATAAATACTCCTCAAGTGTGATTGTTGCAAAGAGAAAAAAAATAGTTCGCTGGTCTATTTTCCATGTTGATAATTTTTGCAATAAAATGTGTCAATGTGACTATATTTTAAAGGGCACTGTGAACATCAAAACAATCAGATGGAACATTCAGTTCACACTATGGTACTTTTATTCATGACTCACAACTGAAATGTATAATTAGTCAGACAATTTGCCACAGTTCTCATTCAAGTAATTTCTCTGTTATAAGAAAATACATTCTATGTGAGACAATAACAGCTCCAACAAAATTACAGTTTTACATAGTAAATTTCTTTTTTCCACAAAGTAAATAGGTCCACAGAGGATAATATTACCGTAGCTGTTACATACAAAAAGTATGATGCATACATAAAGTAAAGTTAAGTTATATGATAGAAAACAAACATTTTAGACATGCATTCTTAATATAAGGACACATGCTGATTTAAATCATGACCATCATTTAATGAACCAATATGATTACTTCTCATGATGGGGAGTTTTGACAAGGGATAGAGAGGGGTTTCAGGGAGACTGCCCCGATATGTTAATGATTTCATAGAAATCAACTTAAGACTGGGAGTGTGACCTAATAGGAAAATTAACATTACTGCACTTTCCACAGCACCTTCTATTTTTTTTTAATTGTGGCTAGTCCACTATAATACCTATTTAGTTGAAGGGTTTCATTTAAAATGTCATATTTCCGTTTGGCCAAAAAATGATTCTTGTATTAATCAGTCAAAATTTCGGAAAAACATACAAAGATAACCTTCAAAAAGATTTTTTGAGCAAGGGTTAATGGTAGACCTTTGACCACTGACATTTTGGAATGAAACTCAGATCACTTGCAGATGAATATTTAATAATCTGCAAATATATCTGTGAGGTTATACTCACAGGTCCTCAAGTTCTACATTTTTTACATATTTAATTAAAGTTAATTCAGGCTTTTAGAACTAAAGCATAATTTGACCAATTCCAACAAGAACTGTTATTTACAGACTAGTATGTCAAACTAGTTGTTCTAAAGATAATGCTGTAACAATATACAGGCCAAAAACTCCCAAAACATTCTAAGAATAAACTGTAGGATCCCCTCCTCATTAGAGGAAAAATGGACAGTATTTAGACTCAAATCCTCCCAGAGGCACTGGACTGAAATCATTCTTGGTCCTGTAAGGACACTACACGTCGACGAGTGGAAGCACTTCGTTTCTTCAGGATGAGCTTGAGCTAGATATGAAAAGATAAAAAGCAGGAAGTTGTTAATGAAGGACCCTGAAACTTAAACCCTGGGAGTAGACCCTTTGGACCTGACACGACTGGCTGTTAGTACGACTGGCAGGTCTCACCTGTTCTCCGCGTTGACCACTCTGCAGGAGGTGAGCCGGCTGGTCATTCTCGAGGTTGCGGATACTGGGATCGGCCCCTTTGCTCAGCAGCAACCGCAACATCTCTTCCTGGTGAGGGCTACCATGCAGACCAGCCGCCATGTGTAAGGCTGTGTGGCCATGAGCCTATTTGGGGAAAGGGAATATTCATGACTATTTACATTCAGGCACAAAATATATCTGCACATTCTCACAAACACAAAACAACACTCAAATGTGCATACAATAAAACCCAGTTTTGACCTTTCGGGCCTCACGGAACTCACCTTCATGTTGACAAAATCCTTCATGTTTGGCAGATGAATCCTTAGCAGATGACGAACCAGATCGATATTCCCATCCTTGACAGCCAGGTGCAGGACCGTCTTGTTACTTTTGATTTCCTGGAATTGGAACCCATGTTAAAGAAAAGTTATGAAACCACAATAAGCCGAAGAGAGACAAATAGCAGTCAAAGAGAAATAAGGGAGTAGAAAGTGGCTTACAGAGTGTCAGAACCATTGATAGATAGATTTTCATTCAAAAAGTGCCTAGCTAAGACAAAGCAAATTTTCGAAAGGTTAGCACATTGGTCAGTCACCTTCTATTACCCTCATAAATTACCTTCATAATAACACTTTGCTCTTATAGCCTAGCAAATGCACCACATTCCAGTACAAAGACAAAGCATTCTCCCTTTGAAACACCTTTAACACAACAGTGGACACAGGCCAAGCCATTACCTTATAACCACTTCTGTCAAAGCAACTAAGCTATAACTCAACAAAGAGAGAATTGTACTCTACCTGGCTAAGCAATGATGCTCCTGCATTGAGCAGCATCTGCAGACAGGAGAGCTTCTCTGCAGCCTTGGCCTGCAGGTTAACATCTCCCAGCCCACTGGCAGACAGGGCCTTCATGGTGAGACTGTGGGAAATGGCTGCACAGTGCAGAGGAGTCATACCTATGGCAAGAAATGAGCAGATACCATGGTGTATGTGAGTTAATACATCAATAATGTGAATGTTCTTGATGCTAATGTTAAGTACTGCAAATCCTAATGCAATACCATTCAAACACCCTCTCTGTAAATGGTACATTATTCCCCAAAATTTGCAATTGTTATGACACAACATTACCTTCAAAATTGCGGGCTTCCAGGTTCACTGCAGTTCCACTGGATAAAATAACCTACAAAGACAGATTTACAGTTTGGGTATGATTAGTACTACCAACTCTTTTTGACACACTGTGAAAGACATGTTTAGGTAACTGCACCTTAATGCCTCTTTACCTGCATAACCCCCGGGAAGCCGTAGTTCGCAGCCAGGTGAAGAGCAGTTTGACCTTTCACATCACAAGCGTTGACGTCCGTGCCGAGCGACAGAAGATCTTGGACGATCTCCGGCTGGTTTGCCGTCACCGCCACCAGCAAAGCAGTCTGGCGCACAGGTACAATGATCAAACAACTTTATATTTCAAGAGACTTTTGAAATGATAATCTTTTGCTTGTATTTGTCACGAAATGATTCTGCCATAAAGAGCATAAAAGCAATCCGAACACTGGAAGATGACTGAGGCTTTGTGTCTGTACCTTGCCCTTGTGTTCTTTGGCATCGAGCCTCCCTAATTCCCTCAGCCTCTCTGCAGCAGCGAAGGCACACTCCCTCAGGCCCTTGGCAGTGTAGATATGTAGGATGCTGACAAGACAAAAGCACAATGCAGATTTGTTTTAGATGATATTTAAGACTGAAAATAGTGTAAATCCCCATGACCAATTTTACAATATTCCCTTCTTAGTGAAATTTATCCTCCCATGTTATTTCAGCGAGTCATCTCAGTTTCTAATTATGCAGACAGAAAGGGCTGACTCACCCTCCCACTTTTTCTTTGAAATCTTACTAGGACTGCCAGATGGAGTCACACATGGCACTCACTTCAGCTCATGACCAAAAATTCACACAGGAAAACTCTTGAATAAGTAAATATCCAATGCAGACTGTACACACACATACACACACTACACACGCATACACACACACATACATACACTACATACTAATGCCAAGAACCACGCCTGAGAACGAATCGAGATGAAATATATTGTTTTGACTAGTCTTTACATAAAATATTATGCCGCATAAACCGCATAGTATTTGAGTACTAAGATGACTAAAATCTGAACCAAATGGCACGCGCGCATGTGCATGTGTGTGTGTGTGTGTGTGTGTGTATGTGTGTGTGTGTGTGTGTGTGTGCGCGCGCAGTGTACAGTGTACAGTACATACTGTATATGGGTTGCATATTTATTCATTTATTTTCTCTCTTGCTGTGTAGTGAGCAAAAAGTGAGAAACACCTACGCAATCTGGCAATCCACAATTTCGAACAGAACACGAGAGGTTAACTGAGCGATTTATGTCCGTATATGCTCATGACAAATTAGCATTTTTGCATGTATTGCCTTTCTTGATGTTCAAAGGCACACACACCAAAACACACATGCAGATGAAGTAACAAGCACTCACGTGTCTCCATCTTCATCCTGACCGGTGGTTCTGCTGTAGTCCATCCCTCTGAGCAACATCCTGGCCTCCTCCAGCTTGGCGGCATCCAGCTGAGAACCAAAACTTAGCTGTGCGGTATGACTTGGGCCCAGATATGCCCAGGATGAAGTCAGAACGGGACTTGCAACTGACACAGGACACTCCTTTACGAAAGAAAGCAGAACAAAATGTAAAACTTTTTGACATTCAGAATCGTCAAGATACATTTCAATGTTTGATTCCACATTTGATTCAGTAGAGAACTCTTGTAGATCTAAATGCTCTTGATGTATTTTTATACAAATTTCTTTCAGATATTAAACATTGTGACAAATGAAAGCATTATTAAATTTCCAAGTCTAATCAAGTCCATTAATTCTGCATTTCAGCTGTAACATCCATAGTAATCTGTAGTTTGGAGACGTGGTGAGATTTGAACATAATGTTAAAATAATCACTTATACTTACTGTAAAAATTTCTGGTGAATTAAACTATAGTGAAATTAAACTATTCCTCATTTTGCTCAGGGCCCCTGGAAGCCCTTCAAGGACCCCACTATGAAAACCACTTATTTAAATTACACACAGCTTTGTTTACATTATCACAGCACATACAGCTACAACATTTGATCAGCCTCCAAACAGGGTGTCTGACAGTGTTGCATGCACATGGACTTTTGAAAACATATGTTACCAGATAACCAAAAACTATAAACAAAAAGAATTATGTCAATGCCCTTAGCACAGCATTCACTTGCCTACATCTTTGTGAATTTTCTCCATTTCTTTCTCTCCTTTGGCTATTAATGTCTTTCACATCTTATACTTGTCTGTATTCCATTTCTTGCTTCTGTATTCAGGCCATCTTCTCAATCTGATTCTATATTAGGTGCCAAATCAAAATCTACACAACCTGAAGGAGCTCACCATGTCACCAGAGATTTTACATGCATTTCTATGACATTTCCTGAGGCAAGTTGAAACATGAAAAAGAAAAACTGTTATTTAATTTGAGCTGACAGTTTCAGTTTTAGATTACATCTTGACTGTGGCCTTGTAAGTTTTAACTGACTGATGCACGATCACCATTTTAAATGTTTGTGGCCAATCAGGAATGGCTCTGTGTGGCACAAAAGGTTTGTCTTTAATCAAGCACTTGGGTCAAATTTTGTGCCAGCTACTGAATTTGAGCCAGTGCTGAAAATCCAGAAAGGTTACAAGAAATGTCCACTGTATCCTTAAAATGACAGTAAAATGGTATTGTGTTGTGTCTCTTACATATGTCTGAGACATTGCATCCCCAAAGCCCTGGATCTGTGGCTGTGTGCTGTATTCAGGGCCCACTGGGTGGCTGTAGGGTTCAGCATAGCTGGCTCCTTGGGGGCTGGAGTAGTAACTGAGAGAAGGCTCTGGTGGAGGCACCCATTGCTCATAGCCTACTGCCATGTCTGAGAAGTTGCTTGATGCACCTGAAATGGACAGGAGGGACGGGTATTCATCATCAATGATTTGATCTATGACCATTACTATATTTTTACATCTTAGTTTGTTCAATGTTATGGTCAAGACAGGTGAGATCGTCAAAGTATTTTATCCAGCTCTTACCTGTACAAATAGATGGCTCTGGTGTCGTCACCTGCTGGGAGAAAAAAATGGGTTGATAAATGAGCAAATGCTTATAAATGCTTATATAAACATCTGTGATGATGCTGAGCCCCGCTCTGTGTGGTGCCTTACTGCAGCAGTGGTGGGAGGAACAGGACTTGTGCTGGCCGTGGAACACGAGGGTGACACAGAGGACGTCTCGCGCTTTCTCTTCTGCTCCAAGAGTTTCTTCACTGTGGGCAGAGTGTAACACGGCTTCTCCTTTGGCGCTGTGGGAGCAAAGTTCAGCCAGAAGGAATGAGTCCAACATGATTTGTAAAGATAAGTTTGGGACACTACATGTGATAAATAATGTTAAAACTTGAAATATATCAATCACTCATGCTACAACGGCAATGATTCATGTTAAATGATCAAATGCTGGAAGCTGCAAACCAAATTATCTGTGTCATCAAAAGACAAAACCTTATAATCACACGGAGACAGACTTTCTCTTCCAAGAGAGCTCTCTTTTATTGTAATTATGACCAAGAAAATGTGCCCAGATCACCATAGAAATCTGGAATAATGGACAATGTCTGTGTCCAGTCCACAAATTTGATCTCTCATTCACTGCCAGTGGAGCAGCTCCACTATTCAAGTCTCCATGTGATCATCAGGAGAGGCTGTACAATTTTGAGGGAACTAACATGTTGTTAACAAACGTGGGTGGAGCTGTGAAAACCACAGAAGAAACAAATATAAATTCTGCTCTAGACTTGGTTATCCAGTTTAATTAATGACAGGGGGCTACATCATACAAAATTAGGGTAACCCTTCATTTTGACCACCCTGACCCCCACAAAGAAGCATTTATAAATAGTGTGTAAACCATTATTTTTTAACACACTGTAACTTAGTATAAAGCACATGTAAGGATATCATTAACATTTAAAAACACATTTCAAATAGTGAATTCACAATTATGTAGAGCATGCCAAACAATGCACCCACAAATTGTGAATTCACTGTTTATAAATGTTAATGATATCCTTATATGTGCTTATCATTGTGTTATAGTGAATTAGATACTATTTATACATTATTTATAAATGCTTAACAGATGTGTGGGGAGTTGAGGGGGTTAGAATAAAGTGTAACCAAAAATAAGTTGAGAGTAAGATGATGAAATTGCTATGTTGGTATCACTAAGATGATGATGCCACTTCAGTTTCTCCATGATGGCATTTACTGCTCTCCCTGGGACATACATCACCATCAAGTCTGATATATCATGAGCATGTTTTCCCCTACTGTTTCACAAAAATAACATTTCCACTGAGCAGGTGCAGGAAACAAGAAAATAGGAAAAAAATATTACAAAACAGAATTCTCTTCTGTTTCCAGTCGACACGATGTGATCAGACAGGTTGTTTCCTCAAAGGCTTCACCCCACACGTGTAGACAAAGTCATATTTCCACCGTGTATGTGGAACCAGTACACAAAGATAAAGCTCTGAGGAACCTCCTCCATTAGGAACAGAGATTGTGTGGCCATATCAACCAGATTCACCAGAAACCTTAGCATGGGATTACCACTACTTATTTTCTATGACATCTTCCTGTCTCGCTCCGTTACGCTAACAAAAACGCAAACCACATCTTCCTGCCTGCGCCGTGTGTCACAGGCACGTCACCTCAACACGTGTGCCACTGCCTTGTACTCTCTACCAAAGCTACAGAGCGGCAAAGCAAAAGAGGGCAGATAGTGACATGTCCCTCAGTTATTTATATTTTCTTTATGGGACAAGTGTAGTTAGCACTGAGAGAGGGAACACCGTCCAAGTTACAGTATGCCACAAAGGCACAGAAAGCTCAGTCCACTAGAGCAAACAGAAAACAGGTGCACCAACACAAAAATATATTCATGCAAATGCAGCCAGTCATGCATGAGCAGAGAGAAAAATGAATCCAGCAACTAGAGGGCTGAGCTCGGTTTGACATTATATCCTCTCCCCACTAAACATAATGATCTCACCGAGAAATAGTAACCTATCCTAAATAATGAGCCCTTGTTCTGATTATGATGTGACCCACCACATAATAAAGGTCATTTTATCAGAATGTTGACATCAGCCACTGGCACTAAGTTTCACTTTCAAGTTCACAAGGTGTTACTATTGGTTACTCAACCCTAAATTTGACTCATTTGATCTTTACAAAAGAATTTCACATTTGGTCTGTTTGCTGATGATGTCATACTATGTAATTACTATACTTAAAGTAGGAGGCTATACTGTGCCAAATAATAGCTGATTAAAGTGCTGTTTGATAATTGGCAATATGTGATATATCTGGATCACTCGGTGCTCTAGATTCGGGCAGAAACTGCACAAAAGGAAAATGACTGCTTCTCTAAACCATTAGACTGTGAGGGAAGCCTAGCCCATATATTAATTTGTCTATAAGTTGACACCAAATACCACATACTGCTCTAGGGTACCCTTTTTATGTGCTGTATTCAAATAGAGTCTGTGGAAACCCCTGGACACTGAGTCACGTGCGTGGGAGGAGGGGATTCCGGAGACCTTTTCTCTTCACTGCTCACATAGAAAAAAAAAATCAGCACAGGGCAAATTTCCTCAATTTGAGCAAGGGCGCCTCATTCAACAGCTCCAGTGCAGACCACAAAATAATGTGTGAAAATTTAGTCCTGTACATGTCAAAGACTACCTTTGAATAAAAAACAGAAATTCATGTTTGATGCGTGATATCTCCACAATGTAGCTTTTATAGGCTGCTGTTAAACGTCAGGGTTTCCACGTCACACTTCTTGTGTCCAAAGGGGAACTGAGAAGAGCGAGCTGGGCGCGGGTGCGTTAGGGTTTCCCCAAAACCCTTCCTGACTTCTGGATTCACCCGACTTATGTCATTCGTCAAAACCCGAGAAACATCACATGAATATACACTGAGGCAACGCAATAAAAAAAAGCCCATATACCAAACCTTAAAGAGCAACCACGACAGATCTTACTTTTGTTTTGATTGATTATGAAAACAGACTAACACGGATATAAACATTGGCCTACATTACATTACATTACTACATTGGCCAACTTTCGACTATTTGATTTTCTCTCAACATTAGCCTTACAACTGTGGGGCCTTATATTTCCCATTTACATAATTTCCTCCTATTTTTAAGACCCAAACCACTGAAGGATAAATTAAAATCTATTAACTCTCAAAACGTTTCAAAGAAAATGTTATAGGCAATAAATAAGATATATGCGGAGGCTAATGTCCCCTTAAATACAGTAATTTAAAATCAATGGACGTTGACAGTAGGCTGTATAGTGATAGGTAATGTCAGAATATCATGTCCAGAAATGCAGTCGAAGTCTAGCTCGTCATACCATTATCATACTATAAAGAGCAAGTAGTCTGACGACAATAAAATAAAGACCATATTCACACTCACATGTCTCCCAGTGCATGACAGAAACCCTCAGCAGCTTGTCCGCTTGATCAGTAGTATGTTTAAAAAAAACGGGATTAACTATAGTTGCCAATTTACAGTGCGGGAGGGATCTCTGATGTTCCCCGTTGTGGTGTTCTGTAAGTTTGGCTTGTTGTCTTGCCGATGCGGTAATGTATACACAAAGCACGTTGTTCCCCAATCACCGCCCCGAGGACGCCCTCTTTGCCTCTTGTAAACGGGAAGCCACGCCTTTGCTATTTCGTAGAATAGAGTAGAATAGAATAGAATAGAATAGAATTGGACAGAACAGGACATAAAAGAACAGAATAAAACAGAACTGAACAGAACAGGGCAAAATAGAATAGAATAGAATAGAATAAGATTCGTGAACTGATTTTACTGAAATTAAGTTTTCTACCGTTTATGTTTATCTGCCCAGGGACTGCAGATGGACAATAGTCCATAGCTAAATGCGGTAAAAAGCTTCTCCTCTCATTGTTTGAGACAAATGTATTTTGTACATGGTCCCTGACAATCAATAAATTGAATAAACTGAAACTGAACCAAACTGAATAACCCAGTAGGCCTAATTATAAGTGAGTGTACTTAAACCATTACAAATAAATAAATAAATGTATTGACAGTAAGAGTATTGAATAGAAATCAAACCACACGATTAAGATTGAAGACTGGGGAGAAAAAGGGTGAGGGGCATGAGGAAGAGCAGAGGTTTGTGGAACTTGTTCTCTACTAGAATATCTCCTATTTCAAAGGCCTCGTTGCGCCCTCTGCTGTTGTAATGCGGAACTGATGGCATCCTAAGGCAAGGACCACTGCCAGCCTAAAATGAGGCTGCAGAGAAAATGGATAGTCTCAAAGATGTTGTGACAATTGCCTTACAAATCATAAAATCACAATTGCAGCCATGAGGATTTTCAGAAGTGGTAGGTTGACAAGGAAGAGAGACGGAGCAGAAATGTTCAGTCTGTCACTTGTGTCTTGTAGGGATTTATTCCTTGACTGAAATTTGCTATACATAGATAGATTAATCAAGGCATAAAACTTTGCTTTCACCACCACGTGTGCACTTTGTCAAATTTATTGAACCAAGTGCAGGCTTATGTTGCTGATGGTGCCTGGCCACTAAGAGGCAGCAGCGTCAAGATGCAAATATGTGTGTGCCTATGGGTGGCATTCACCAACCCCAACAGTACTGCACTGCTGAGGCTTTTCAACAAAAGTGTCAATGCTGAATCATTAGTAAACATGTATAGAGAAGGCTGATATAAAATCAATATGATTGTTAACTCTTCTACTCCTCAAATGAGAGTGCTGGGCTATTTTGAGATTATTTGCCTACAAACAGGTTGTGTTTCAGTTGCTTTGGGGGCAGGAGAAGGAAGGGAAATTGACGTCACGCACTCAAAAGTGAAAACTAGTACGCCAGAGTCACACAGATCTATCAAATCCCAGAGGACAGACCAAGCCGCAGCAGCGCAGGTACGAGGATCTTAACTCACTGATTTTCTCTTCCTCCCTCTAGCTTTTTAACCGTTTAATGTCTGGAGGATCTATCAACTCACATGGTTGTATTGCTAGTCTTTTGTTCACTTGGTTTAAACAACTGTGAACACCACATTCCACATTGAATGGGAATGACAGAACATTGTCTTCATTAGTTTTATTTAATGTTTAAATGATTTTGTTTTGGAGAAACCTATCAGAGTTTAAAATCGGGATTTTTGTTCTTTATATATATGGTTTTGCTTGCACACCAACATATGAGTCATGGATCACAGGCGTACTTTATGAGGTAGTGTAGGTGTGAAGATAACAAAGGTCAAGTCTTTATCCACTTAGGTCTGTTGTATTAAACAGTTTAACTGATGTTAGTTTGCCATTTAAATCAAATAAACTGAAATTACAACAGGCATGACATCATGGTGTCAGTTGTGGAGGTTCAGTGAATAGTCTACATTTTCAAAGGCATTAAAAGGAAAAACTGTGATCACATTTTCAGAAAGCTGTTGTCAACGGACGATGGCAGACAACAAACTGTTTGTAGTTCTCCTGCTGTCTCTCTGTTGTAAGTAAACCTTCATGGTGTTTTGCCTCTCTCTCTCTCTCTCTCTCTCTCTCTCTCTCTCTCCCACACACACACACACATACACACTAAGGTGGTCTTACACAGGAAAATGAAACCACATATATGTTGCAGCAGGCGGAAGCTCAACTTCAGCTCCTACAAAGGTGTTATTGCATGTCAAGAACCAGTAAATTGAAACAAAATGTGACTAATATTTTGAGCACTGTGTCTTTTTTCCTCTCCCTCTCTTTCTCCCTCTCTTTAGATTTGGTTAAAGGAGACACAGGTATGTATAACAAAATGTGGATGCAAAACTAAAAGTTATTAGTGCAATAAGCAAAACATATGCAACCATAGGCTTGATGAGTCATTATTTCCAATCCTGTGTCAGTTCAGGCTTTTTTTTTTTTTCTGACATCCCACTTGTCTTTGCTGTCTGTGCAAACATAGCCCCTGCATCAGACACCACGTCTTGTTACAGGATTGAGCCGGGGACAATGGCTGGCATCATCACTGCAGACTTGGTGCTGACAGTTGTAATTGTCGTTGTCACCTATCAGTGTGCCAGCACCCGGCGCCAAAGGAGAGAAAACGGTAAGGAGACAGGGCCTTGGAGGGCACTTTAACACAAGCAACCATGTTGTTATGGTGTCCATGTCTGCCATGATGTGGGTCAGAGGCGCTCAGGATGAAAAGATTGTCTATACTGCAAAAGTCTGCATCTTAAAAAGGATCACAAACCTTGTTTTTCTTAAAACAAGTGAAAAAATCTGCCAGTGGGATGAGATTAATCACCTGTTTCCAACGCTAATCAACTTGTTTACAGAATTTTCTTGAATGAAGTGTCATTTTCATGACAATAGTGGGCTGATCTGCCTTTTTCTGCCTTGTTTCAACATATTTATGCTTGTTTATGCTTGTGAAAAATTCCTGATACAAGTGAAACTGCTTTGGAAACAAGTGAAATTACTTCATCCTACTGGCAGATTTTTTCACTTGTTTTAAGAAAAACAAGATTTTAACATTATATGTCACTTTTGTGAGCTTTTCCCCTCCCACATTACCAAGAATATTTCACTTTGTTGGCCTCTTTTTAAAATATATTTCATTGCTTCTGTATCCCTGCCAGTGTGTTACTGGGGTCTAGAGGGAAACAGGAATCATTTATAAAATCACTGTATTCATTTTACCGTCTGAATTTAATAACAGTGATATATATAATATTTATAGTACTGTATTTAATAACTTGATGTCCTCAAATAACACTTCTCTTTCCTCTGATCTCTTCACAGCTGATAAAGTGTATATGAATGTCAGGGCGAACTGCAAAACTTAATCTGCCAAGCAACATGTGGAGATATTACATCACATTATGCCCACTAATTTGCAAATCCTACCTTTTTCTTTTTTATCAGAGTACAAGATGTAAATTAACATAACCTGAGTCTTTTATAATAAACTTTTTGTTTTTTTGACTGAGTGTCTTGAACATATTTTTTGTAACTCAGTGAGGAAACAATCAATTCTGGGAGTTATACTATATCTACATAAAAAGAAGACTATCAGATTCCAAAGACATGGGAGATTGACTGTTACTGAGAAAGTGTTGTGGTTACATGTAGGCCTTTCGGTGCCCTGGTTAAAAGCTTTGGTGAGAACACATATTTTCCATCCTATATAAAAGGTACTTTTATGCATCAAGTTGTGCGAATTAAATTTTTGAATGAATGCTAGAATTTGTGGATTACAAACTGAAGTAAATTGTATTAATTTGCAGGCAGTGATGGCACTAAATCTATCACATACCACACTCTGCAGATGACTGAATTTTTATCCTGGCAAAATGTCCAAATATTTTAAAAGACCTTAAATATTTCATTTATTAATTCATATTAATAGTGATAGTGATATTCCAAGATCAAAAGCTGCACATTAGATATGAGCGATTTTTAAATTCTGAAAACATATTTAATATCATGAATTTACAGAGATGTTTTGATCAACATACTTCTGAATTATTAGTACATAACTGATTTTGTAAGAGCATTTTGAGCCAGCAACACATGGTGTTAAACAAGCAAAAAATAACAAAAATCACTGCCATCTCCTGGTGAAAAGTGACTATAACCAAATTCTGTTGGGTGATCCTTTACATATTCAGTAAGAGAGAGAGAGTTTTTTTTCTTGTCAGGTACATCGATGATTACTTGCTTATTTTGTTTGTGTATTATGATATATATTTATTTGTGTATTTGGCCATTTGATTGGCTTGAGAATGGGATGTTAACATGCTTGTTTTTTTTGCTTTTTTGTTGTTATTGTTTGTTTGTCTCCTTGGTATATTGTACTTCTCTTTATCATTTAATTTCTTATATATTCATTTCATTATTCTTATCCACTTTTATCATGCTGTACTGCTGTGACACTTCACCAACATGACTAACGGGAGAACTGACTGGATGATGCTGAGGTGACATGTGGTTACACATCCGTCCGCCCCATAGATCATGTTGACCCAGGCTTCTCACTCACGGCAGCCCACACACGCTTGCAGCCGTCTAGCTAGCCCTGTATCTCTGCATCTCCCGTCTGATCTGCCTCCTCTGTAGCTCTGCGGTGATATTCTGTCTATATGCTTAAAGTCTGGGTAATACCCTCTGGAATAGATGACTCTGGGCGCAGACGTAGAGAGGCCAGCCGTGGGACTGAAAGGCTTGTAGCTGATGTGAACCGTCTCTTCTTTCTTCTCAGCTTCACGCAAATTTGGGAAGTAGTCTCAGGGGATTTGTGCATGGAATTTCCCTTGAGTTTATGAATGCTCTCTCTCCCTCTCTCTCTCTCTCTCTCTCTCTATCTATCTATCTTAAAATGTAGCTGTCGAGATATTTTAGGCATTCAGGCCTGGATTATTTTATATAGTATAAGGAAGTTAAGAAAAACTCCATAAAAACTTTTTATATCCGATTTACACGTTTCCTTGACTATTTTAAGACATTTTGATCATGCATGTAATATTTAAACATAATGACCTTTCACACCTAAACAGTGAAAGACCGGTTTCATTTCCCTGACAGTTTACACTAAAGTAAAATTCAAATGAAATTGTGGTTAAACAAAAGCTGAAAGAGTAGGAGTGTGCAACCAACCCACTGCAGCAAACCACAGGTCATACTTGATCACATCTATTTCAGCAGAAACTGGGGATGTGGTGAAACTGAACCTGTTGCTAGACCAGCTTCTAATCGAGGCATCAGTTACTCTGAATTGTCAGCATATTGTCAAAAAAGTGAGATAGAGGCCCGAATCTCAGTTGGTCATCAAATCGAAAGAGCTACAGTGTGAGAGACCAACAACACCCATGTGAGCATGACACTGAGGAGAAGAAACAGAAACACCAGCTTCCTCTTCTCTCCTTCCTCCTAACAAAGTCACATGTTGGCAATCATCACGCCATTGCCAGTGTCTCCTGTGGAAAGTCCTCCATCTGTAATTGCTGCTGCCTCTGGCTTGCAGCATCTTTTGGATGAGTGCAAGATCACAGCTATTTGGAAGAGGACCACTCACCTTCCACCAACTCCTTTTGTTTCCCCTGCAGCTAAACACCAATATCGAGATGTCCGACGCCCTGTGTGTTGTGGGTCCTTTATTTGGTGAGTAGTGTACGCTTCGTGGCAGGAGTGAATGATACTAGTGATACTACAATAGTACGTACATGTAGTTATTACTATCTGATGTTTTACAAATTTTGTCTCTTTTAGGTGCTGCAGAAGGACAACAAGGTAGTTGGCTTTCCCTCTCTCTTAAGGTCTTGGGAGATTATGGGATATGGTGTTGGGTGTTGTTGTTTACATTCCCATCACATTGTCATTTCACAGAATGTGGTTCCTGTTACCAAATAGAAATGGGGTCCGTAGTGGCCATTATTGCCTGTGATATCATCTTGACGGTCCTCATCACTCTCTCCGTGTTCTGCATTGCAACTTTGAAGAAGAAAAGGAGAGCATGGGATCCTCACGATGGTGAGGACTAAGAGTGTGTGTCCATGTCTGCATCTCTTTGTGTGTTTACATGGTTTATTGGGGTGCAGATGATAGGGGGCCAGAGGTAGAAGTCACTTGCAAGCATGAAACTATGTGAGCACCCTCTCTGATTCGGATTTTCAACAGGTAGAGGAAATATTCCATCAACAATGTCAAAGAAAATGACAACAGAGGTCACAGAATCGCCTTATCAGGTAAGGCAGATCCATATTATAATTCATTGTTCACACTAAAAATGAATGCAATCTTGTCTTGGGTAAATGTCAAGGCTAAAACGACAGGCATTTGTGTTTCCTAAATGAATGACTTTTACATATTTGTAGGAGTTACATGGAGTCCAGTCAGATGTGTACAGTGACCTTCAGCACTTTAGGAAATGAAATGAAGGAATTAAAATAATACCACTTACCCTCTGGTGCCAAAACCTGAGATGGACTGAACACTGCAGTATATTGGTACCAGATCCTCCTCGACACATGTCCTGCTTTACCATCAGCTGGGCATGTGTACTGTATTCTACAAAACAGTAATACTATATATGTGTATATTACATGTAAGAATTGTATTTCATTTCATGTGAAGCTTCGAATTATTATGGTTTACAGGTAATGTTCTCTGTTTTACATTTCTCAAGTGTTTTTGTAAATCCTTGTATGCCAATTGAAATGCATAACTGTATTTAACTAATTGTGTGTGAATTTAATGATTTTATTATAACCTTGGGCAAAAATGTATTTTGCATAATTTCCTTCTTTGCGCTGAGGCACTGAACTAAGTGGCATTTACATTAATTGTACATACTGCAATAAAATCACCAAAATTAAAGCCTGAGGTGTGCAAGTAGAAAGATAAAGGCTTGGGGTTTCAAAGCTGTCTTCTAAGTGCCGTGGATAACATACCACCTTGTTGTGCTCATTTCTGTGATGTTGGAATTTCCACATAACTGGCGAAAAATATGCAGTGAAGTTAATACAATCTGGCTCGCACCTCATACATTTTGAAAATACTTGATATTTGATTGTGCCATGGGTAAGACTAACATAGTTTGTTTGTTTGTTTCTTTTTCTTTCTTTCTCTCTTTCTTTCTGCCTTCCTTTCTTTCTTTCTTTCCTTCTCACATTTGTTCACATGATCACATCAAAAAATAAACCTAATCTATCTAATGCAGAATGAAAAAGTCCCAGGAGATATTTTGATCCGGCCTGTTCCTGTGAGTCAATACATGGCGACTCCTGACTCATTATGAACACCAGTGCTGTCAATGGCAAGTCATGAAAAAAAAAAACAAGTATGAAGATAAGAGAGAAAAAATTCACCATAATAAAAGAATGACAATGAAGCAAATAATAAGATATCGTTTTATTCTATATTCACGAGGTCAAAGGTTAATCATCACAAGAATCTTACATATCTTATATCTTGCAGTAGCAAACATGTAAACATGTCAGGGATCTGTGTCCTTAGTCAGGTTAGCTGCAAGTAGACAACACCTGTATGAAACATAGGGAGAGGAAACATATCTTCTGGGAGGTCCTGATGTTGACTGACACAGACGAGCTACTGGGCTCTGGAAGGCACTAAAGGACAAAAAAGAGAGAGGGTGATGAGAAAAGGATTTTTTAAAGGGGCAGTTGTGGCCACACATCCCATTTACATTATAGTATACACCAACAGCAAACAAATAGAGCATTTCGACATGAAATTGCAGTATAGACACAGGTGTTACTAATGACATTAATGAAGGTTCTGTTCCATTTAAGTGTAGCAGAGTCTTTCCTGTGAGTCAGCATAAACAACAGCAGGACCCTGGCTGGAGCAGAATCTTAATGCCATTAGTAATTGTAATGTCATTAGTAACACCTGTGTTTACCCTGCAATTTCATGTCAAAATGGCTGCAGTGAAAAGGGTCTATTGTGAGCTTACCTTTTGGATACATCTCAGCGCTCATAAACTCTCTAGTTTCTGTGGGGAAATTGAGAAGAAGCTGTTCAGACTTAGATTACTCAGAGCATAATACTAATAATAGTTGATTTTACATATAGAATCAGTTCTTACCATCATAGTCTGTGTTGCCTGCCACAGCAGGCCTACTATAGATGGCCTCAATACTGTCCCGGTCCAGCTGCTCTCTGCTCTGGTCCAGGGCCAACATGCCATTCAGCCCATCCACCTGATGCGGGAGCTGATTTCTTCCTGGTCTCACATTTCTCTGGAGCTTGACGCCTCGACTTGCAATTTCAGCCACTTGCGCTCCCCCAACTTCCCTGATAGCTTGTTTTCTAATCAAATTTCTAGCTTTCTGGGCATCCACCATTATTTCCTCCCCGCTGTGAAGATCTCTGCTAGCTTGGTGCATCTCCCTCGGGTTCCTGTGTGTCCCACTCTGTTCATTTCTCCCATGGCCTGGATCCAGCCCACTGGTCAAATGATTGTCTGCGTCCACTGTGGCCTTTCTGCCGGATGGTGCCTTATTGTTCCCCACATCATTGGGAAATGTGGTCTCATAGCTGTCAAGGTCTTTGGACACATCTGGGATTAGTACAGGTTATTGCTCGCTTCTGTTTTGTTTCAGTAACTGCCCAGAACTGTTACCTATCACTCCTGCAGAGTGTTTTAGGGCTACGAGTCAAGCATCTGCATCCACATCTTCTCTTTGATTGTCACTTCTTTAATATTCTCTTTCATTCTTACTACCTCTTAGAAGCAAGAGACATTGTGCACACGAATCAGGGTACATCTTTCAGGCTATATCTTATATTTTTCTGACCCACAGAATTTTTATCCCATAGTAATAGCACACCTTTGGGATCAAACTTCCATATTTCTATCATTGCATATAAAAAAGAATATGTCTGACAGCTGTGACCTTACTCTCAGGGTCTGGTAGTCATTTTCCTCTGCGAAGACAGACAGGGGGATTAAGACTTACTGATGACCCTAAGAGTGTAGGTTATAATATTAATGTAGACTACTATACCTCTGCTTTCACCTCCAAGGTTTTTCTCAGGTAGTCCTGGATCTGAAACAATAGTTAGACATTTATGCCTGTGTGAAATGTCTTTTTATTTATTTATTTATTTTTTTCATTTTTTAAACATTTGTGACATTTGAACTGTAACTCACATACCTGTGAACCCCTTGCTGTAACCACTCTCTGTAGATTTTGCCTCTGACATATCTGTGAATAAACAACATTGTAGGTGAGTACGAGTTGAATTCAGATCCTAACAATGACAGCTCCTTTTAATCCATCATTTTCACCTGTTAAATGTTAAATTAGCAGAATGTGGCAGGTGTAACATTTGAAACGTTCACATCTGAAGACAGGGAATGGAACTAGCATTATAACTAGATACATGATAACACCACTCTGTACTCTGTGTAAATTTACATCAATAGGGGGGAAATTTTATTTACCATCTGAATTTTCCTCTAGCTCAGGTTTTTTTGAAGGGTTCTGATATGCTGTGGAAAAGAAATAATATGTGGTGATTATCACAAAGGTCATGGTAGCTGTTAATTTTCATGCTTTCATATCAAGATTAATCTGAACAATAAAATGGCTTTCTAATTCTGCTTTTTCTTCTGCTTTGTCTTGGTTCTTGTATTTGTAGTCTATATGTTTGGGGATCCAAAACTATTTTCAGGATCTGGTAAAGTATTTTTTTTTTACAATGCATTACACATAATTTCAACTACCTGTATAGGCATAGCTGATGAGAGAATTAAAATGACAGACCTGTAAAATTTCCAGGAGTGGTCTTTTTTTCAGTAGGAGTCATCCCAAATGCATCTAACAACAGTAATGAAAGATTTCCATAAACCAGGAGAAACAGTAATGATAGCAACATTTTGCATGTAGGGCTGCATATTATTCACCATAAAACTGACATAAAGACTCTCACCATTCAGGAAACTTAAAACATTTTCTCCTTGGTCTTAAAAAGAAAAAGAAAAGGGAAAAACGCTATCCCCACTGTGGTATTCAAGAAAAGTGAATGAAAGTGAATTCCTATCCATAAATTAAGTCTGTGTAAATGGTATTGGAGAAATAATCTCTCTTCAGATTAGTTTACCTTTTATTGGGGTTGGTAGCACGACAGCTGTCAATCCAACAAGTAACAGACCACACAGGAGGCTAAAAGAAATAAAAGCACAGTTATGTTTAGATTTCACCGAGAAATACATCTATATTGTGTATTATATCATCATGTCATTTTGTTCTCTAATAAAATAAAATTTCAGTGACTATAGTTTGAAATGACAAAAAGGTATGAATCAACATGTAACAAAATATTAAAACTTACAGCTTCATTGTAGACTTTGATCACCAGCAATGCTCACTGTGTGGCAACAAGAGTGGCGCTGGTGTTTTATATACAGCAGCCTTTTCTCCTCTAATAGGCCAGATCCACGCTAATGAATGATAGCTTCTGACAAAATTCATCAGGTTGAGTTGCAGTCAAAGACTATTTCTGTGGGTTTAACAGTGCATGACTTTGGGAATCCTTTAAGAATGAGAAGGCAGATGGGAATGATTATAGGCTCTAATTGTTTCACAAAGGGTTATTCATTATATCACTTCAGTTTGAAAGCAGACATCTTCAACACTGAAAAGACACAAGGATGGGATAGTCTTTGTCTCTATTGTCTGTTAATTACAGGTGGTTCAGAGAAAAATGATCCTGGCATATCCTGTGTTTAAGGTAGCCTTTTAATGATGGTATATAGAGACTGTATTGTTTTCTGTTACCATTTCACTATTGTCCATCTATCTAGTGTATTTTTTTGCTTAAACACAGACCTTTTCAAGATGTTCTTAATGAACATTTCTCCTTGAAGAGATGTGCTCAAATAAAGAATAGCAGAGTCCTAAAGATGTACTGAAATAAATATGTTGGATATTTTGGAAATGCAGTTGAAAAATAGGCAATAAGTTTAACATATCTTTAATTCTTTAATTCATTTTCAACACATTCGACACATTTGCTGTGACTTAAGCATATTGTTTATATTAAGGCGGTGGTTTCCAAAGTGAAGTCTTTGTTCTGGAGAGGCTTCAAGGAAATTCCAAGCAAAATGAGGAACAAATTTGATTGTGTGGCCACTCAACACTTTCACTCTCACCAGTGGTGTAATCTTTCTTGTACAACTCTGTGCAAAATCATAACTGTGAACAAAACCATTTTTAGATGGGATTCATTGAGGTGCAGTCCCAAATTAGAGCTCGTGCTGTGGTTAACTCACTGATATGAAAAAGTTTGGGATCCCCTATAGCAGGGCACAGATAAGACAGAGGAATGGATTTTGAATAATTGAGTGGACGAAACGATCAAAGGGGATGGAAGTAACAAAAATCATGGATTAAAAAACAAAACAAAACAAACAAACAAAAAAAAAAACATATGATACAATGAAAAGAAAATTTGAAAACAGCTTCAGTAAAGTTTCTCCCTCGAGTAGACCTGTTGGTGGCAGCAAGACCTATTATCTCCCCGTGAATAAGAGAAAGGAGAGCGCCCTCTGCAGGAAAGGCTGTTTGCACTAAGCTCTTGATCCTAAGCATCGCCATATTGACGTCCCAACAACGTTGAGAGGTAATATAAATTGGGTTATTTAACCACGAATCCACATAGGTTCGGAATTCTTGCTGAATGTTTTACAAATAGGGAAATGCAGGAAACACGTAACATAATTGGTTTGTCGTACTACTGTTCGATAACAGTGTTTGTGGGATGTTTTCTCAAGGCGTTGTCAGTCAGTTGCCTCGCCAGCCAGCAAGCTATTCACTCCCCTAGCTTGCTAGCTTAGCACTTTTTGGCTTTTGGAAATCAATTCCTCGAAGCTCGTAATCTATCGTTAGT
This sequence comes from Neoniphon sammara, assembly GCA_900302535.1. NCBI lineage: Eukaryota > Metazoa > Chordata > Actinopteri > Holocentriformes > Holocentridae > Neoniphon > Neoniphon sammara. The sequence goes on along the minus strand of OMKZ01002916.1, from coordinate 30,177 downwards.
ACAGTGATGGCCATGAAAATGTTGATTTGACAGTTTTGACGCGGACTGTTGCGCTTTTCCACCATAGCCTCGTAATATGGCCGCGAGTTAGCTCGCAATTGCTCTGTGACTTTCCACCCGGCTTTTCCCTCTGCTGTTGACGAGCTAATGCTAACTAGCTAACGTTAGCATTCCAACCAGCTGCCCAGTTTGCCTGGTAGCTTGCTAGCTCTACTACACTTGTGCAGGCCTTGGGCCACAGAGGGTTTGTGCGTACACTAACAGTTAACATTTGAGTAAAGTACCATGCGGGTTAATTGACTATAATAGAACGAGGAGGGGTAGTGTTTTGGACCATTGAGGCCAATTTGCCCACTGAATGTTTAGCGTATAGAAACATATAACTCATGTGACAAATTAGCTAGTTGCCTTTAGTTAACATAATGTGCTCTTGTTGGCAGTAATTGCCCTCATCAACTTTTTTTTATTTCTTTCTCTCTTTCTTACAGGAGATATTGCCTTGGTGTAGACCCCAGTGATGACTGCATTGAACCCTGTACCTCCTGATTAGACTGGTTGGATGCCCCCTTTTAACATTCAGGTTTTTACCACACCATGTTCAAACACGTTATCTATATTTGCAAAACAGATACATCCATGCAGCACTAAGTTAGTTTGATAGGCATTATTTATTCATTTTTTTCTTTATTTTTTAACATCTGTCTTTGGTCCTTTGACTTTGACACACTTTCAGTTTGTATCACTGTCGTTTCCTATTTGCATCTTCGAAACATTTACAGTTGAGGCATATAACTGACACTCTCATCAAAAACAAATTTGAGTGAGTGCAACAGTGAACTAATTTTATTTCCTAAGCTGATGTGTTTGTTTCTGAGATGTTGATTTGCATTTCTCCGTTCTCTGTGTAATGTTGAAAGAATGCAAATGATTGGACTGTTGCAGGGCCTAATTGTGTTTGTTTTCATGTCTCTATGCCCATGTAGTTTTCTTACCATAAAGGTGTCTCAACCACTCCTCATCTATCACAATCATCCTGGAGGGAACCTCCAAGGTATTGTCTATTAATGAAATAGGCTACCCCATGTCAGTTAAAATTATTATTACAGTTTTATAGTGTTCTGAAGTGCAGTAAATGTTACATATATGTGAAAAGTGCTTTATTAATTACTTATGTCACAATGAACATAAGTCACACATTGTGTTTTAAGTTATTCTTATAATTTTAAATCACTGTTTTGTTTTTTTGTATTGTTTCTCTTGTCTTAGGAGATTTAGAGAAGATCCTGTGTAGAATATGTCAGGCCCTGTCCCAAGCCGCTCTCGAGTTTACCCTGATGTAAACACACAGAGGCCAAGGGAATACTGGGACTACGAGTCCCATGTTGTTGAATGGGGGTAAGGGGAATTTCTGTCTGGCGCTTCACTAATCTTGTATGTGGTTTATCTTGTTGGTTAAAGACAACTCAGCAATGTTCACTATGACTTTTTTGCCTTTCAGGAACCAAGACGACTATCAGCTAGTCCGAAAACTAGGCAGAGGCAAATATAGTGAAGTGTTTGAAGCCATAAACATCACAAACAATGAAAAAGTCGTCGTCAAAATACTGAAGGTATGGAAAGGATTGTCCCAGCAGTTTTTAAGTTCTGCAAATAATAAACTTGCCGCTCATTTTAACAGGTTAATTATAACACATAAGTGGTGGTGACACACAAAATGTTTTCAAAACATAGTCTCATGGTCGTGACTACTGTAATCTCACAAGCATGTTTCTGTCCACAGCCGGTCAAAAAAAAGAAAATCAAGAGAGAAATAAAGATCCTGGAGAACCTTAGAGGTGGTCCAAACATCATCTCACTGTTAGATATCGTCAAGGATCCTGTGGTAATTTTGTTTTCTTTTTTACACTTATCACTATGTAATATTCATGGAATTAACGACATATAAACACACCCTTCTCTGATTTTTCCTTTTAGTCCCGAACCCCTGCTCTTGTTTTTGAGCATGTTAACAATACAGACTTTAAGGTAGGAATGAATTCCAATTTTTTTAAATTATGTGGGAGATACATTAATGCACACATATATCTAATGGTTCATGATTTTTTTGTTTTGTTTTGTTTTTTTCCAGCAATTGTATCAAACCCTATCTGACTTTGACATACGGTTCTACATGTATGAAATCTTAAAGGTAAGAAACATTAGTTATTGGTGTTGATTGCTCCATTTGAATATGGTTGGTCTGCAGTGGTTGTGAAATAGTTTCTAGGAATATTTCCACAAAGGTCCGGTTGATATCAGTTGCACATTCAAAGCGATGTGTGCTAATTCTTAACCTTTACTCTAAGATGCTGTTTTCTCTCCTCACTTGGTTAGGCTCTGGATTATTGCCACAGTATGGGGATAATGCACAGAGATGTCAAGCCACACAATGTCATGATTGACCACGAACACAGAAAGGTAAAGTATCACATACTGTCCACTTTTTCACCAGTTGTTCCTGCAGTGACACCAGCCAATAACAATCCATAAAATACACTGTGCTCCATTTTTTCAACTTTTAGCTGCGCCTAATTGACTGGGGCTTGGCAGAGTTCTATCACCCAAACCAGGAGTACAATGTGAGAGTGGCATCCAGGTACTTCAAAGGACCTGAACTGCTGGTAGACTACCAGGTGAGGACACTATATTCTTCCTCTGCTGCTCTGGTTGTGCCAGTCCAGAGTTGGGTGTTCATAATATAACCAGGATCTGTGTTATAAATGAGTTTGTTAAAAATTGGAGTATTTGAGCATGATAACGGCCTTTTATCTCTATACTTTTGGTAGATGTATGACTACAGCTTGGACATGTGGAGTTTGGGCTGCATGCTGGCCAGCATGATCTTCAGAAAGGAGCCCTTCTTTCACGGACATGACAACTATGATCAGGTATGAATAACCAGGTCAAACATTTGAGTAATTTATTTATTTTCTTATTTGTAATAAAAGTGTGTAATGCTGCTTCTCCATTCATTTTTTTACTTATATAAGGGAGCACTGACGTAGCTTTGCATTTTAAGCACTCCTCCTCTGCTTCTCACTAATAGTTTCACGCAGTCACACCTGGAGATGACTAGTACTACCACATTCTTCACCTGCTAGCCATCACTCAGTTAGCAGCTCTGCTGGAGCAGCTGGGATTGCATGCCCTGCTGACAGGCACCTTTCAATAGTTGTTGAGGGAGGGGAGACTGTTTCTCATTCACTTATGACCATCCAAATTTTCCCAATGACTGTCAAACCAAAATGGGCAAATTTCAAATGCAGTGCTGTAACAGTTATGCATATGACCCCCGTGGATGACGTCATTCAGCTCTTTTAGCCCATCCCACCGTGTTAAATTCACCATACTGCAGGCATGTTCTGTAAAGCCTCTCCACCTGAAATAGTGACATTCTTCTATTAGTTTGATCATCACAAAATGAACCTATGCCTGTAAAGTTAAATGGAGGGAATTGAAGAATTTGCAGTGAACAACAAACAACTTTAAACACAACATGAAACTTATCTAACCACAGTCTAATTCTGTGTCAACATGACAGATGGCTACAGGCAATGAAATGTGAGCTACAAGTAACAATAGGGTTCTCATTTTCAGCTGATTCAGTTTCATTTATTTAACAGACATAAACACAAAGGCAAATCTGTGACTCCTGAAACCGCTGTTTAATGAAACCAACACATTGCTGAGGATTTAAAGAGACTTTTACTTTTTTCTTTAGTTCCTTGCTCTGCTCTAGAGCTCCTCTGCATTGCAGCAATGCACGCGCTGCTATGTCTGACTGTCTGAATTGATTAAGACCCCACCAACTCTACTACGTAGCTGGCTATAATATTACAAACAACAATACAGCTCATACACTTAAAAACCTAGAAAAATGCCTTTTCTCTTGTGATTTCACAGATAGATGTAGGTAATTTATTTGTTTGGTTCTTTTTCTTTTAATTTGCAGCTTGTGCGAATTGCAAAAGTCCTTGGCACTGAGGACCTGTATGACTACATTGACAAGTACAACATTGAATTGGATCCACGGTTCAATGACATACTTGGAAGGTAAGAATATGGCAGACTCTTTGGCCTGAGTAAAATAATGTTATAAAACTGCCAACTAATGGGATACCCCACATTCTGTTTTCATCCTTGTTCTGTTTTTTAGACACTCCCGTAAAAGGTGGGAGAGATTTGTGCACAGTGAGAACCAGCACCTGGTCAGCACAGAGGCTCTGGACTTCCTGGACAAATTGCTGCGCTATGACCATCAAGCCCGCCTCACAGCTAGAGAGGCCATGGATCATCCCTACTTCTGTAAGTGTGATTTTCCTCATTTTATTATCTTGTGCACATCTCTAATTATTGCTTGGGTTTATTGCCTCTAGCCAAAATTGGGTGCACTAATTCAAGCAAATGGATTGTGTCAACATATATCTTTGGTTTACGAGGTGTTCAAATGCGTTTCTATTCTCAGATCCCATCGTCAAAGATCAGGGAAGGGGGGCCACTCCTGGAGGAATGGCTGCCAGCTCCACACCAGTCAGCTCCTCTAGTATGATGGCCGGTGAGTTAGCTTGCATTATTCTCCTGACTTCAAACCACAGCATGTTTAACCCATTTTTTCTGGAAAGAAAACATTAAATATGTTACTTGAGACAGTGATGACATGTAAATAAGAGCATCTGGAAATGATCAGTGAATCTTTTGTCACCTCTAGGTATCACCTCAATGTCCTCCTCACAGCCACTGGCTAACATTGCTGGATCACCTGTCATCTCTGCCCCCAACACTCTGGCCACACAAGTCCCAGCAGCTACTGGGGCTCAACCCTGAAGCCACCTCCTCACCTATGTCTGTGTGTGCTCATGGCCGTGTCCTGCCAAGCTCTCGGTTAAGGCCAGGGCCATGGCTCCTCTTTTTTATGTTGAACTACAGAGAAGATTTAAATTGATTTTCACGTTATATTTTGACATCTGGACTTGACAGAAATGTATTGTTGCACCTGTCAGGATTATTAGAATTAATTTGGGTGTGTTATTTCACAATGCCAGTGTCTAGAAATTCTAATAAGATGTAGACATGAAGAGAATGGATAATAAAATTTATTTTGTATGTTCCAAATATACAGTCTTGCTTGAAACTGTTTGTTGGGGGATCCTGCTGTTGTATTACACTGTGAACCTTTACACGACTTCACAAAACAAGTCAGGAGTCTGGTGTACCCCACTTAACAGTGCTCGATGGCTGCACACACATTATGTGCAGGAGTTGTTGGTGTTTTGAAGTTGTTAGATGCTATCATTCTTTAATTGGACTTTTGTAGATATTCTACAGTTACTGTCAGGTTGCATGCACCCAATGCTGAGTATCACAGGGTCAATAGTTTGCCAATTTTATGTTACTTTCACTTCTGTATGTGTACGTATGTGTTCATGTTTGTTTTTTATGAAGTCTCTTACACATGATTTTGATTACATAGACAATTTTGTAACTTTTTGTTTTATGTTGGGAGGAGTCTCATCACTTGCAAAAAACAACTTCAGAAATAAACAATTTAAACAGGTCTTTCCGGCCACTACATATTTTTGGTTATCCTCTGTTACCTGGTTTGGAACTGTATGAGTGGTTTTAACGCAAAAGGGAGTGCATTCAGGGGGTGATCTGCCCACCTGTTTACTTGATCAAAATGTGCAGTTATTACATGGTCAATTTGGATACCAAATGACTTAAAGTTACTTTGTTGCACTCAAAATGGATCCCTCTTATGGTCTGTGAGGTGTGCATATATTTGTACATCTCTGCTACTCTGGTGAGCATTGATAAAGTGTGTGTCCCTGCAGCATTCATTTTCTGAAAGTCTGTTGGGGTCATTCAGGATCACTAAGGAAGTGTGTTTGAGAGAGATTATGTCTGTAAAAATTTACTTCTTGAACCGTCTTGTGGGCATTAAGGGTTTGGAATTAAGTTTGTGTGTGTGTGTGTGTGTGTGTGTGTATGAATGCGTCCATATTTTGCCATTTTAGTAAACATGAATTAGAAACTGATTTTTTTGTGTATGTGTATTTAAGACACACCACACCTTTGCTATCAATGGTTATCAAAATGGCAGATGGACACAAAGCACACACAAAACTACATTAGAGGCTACCACTAAATATAATAATGTATACTGGGAGTCATTCTGCACTAAAAGCGATCTCAACGCCAGTAGAAATTGATGAATAGTTTTGGTCAGACACAGATCACTAATTGCATTTCACATGCAAACACTCCAATCTCATATCTCTCGATTGAAGACTTTGTAGTTAGTTTAGAACACAGGATTAGCCGAGAATGTTTCGTCGATACTTAAGCTAAACAATACAGAGAATCTGATGCTAACAAAAAACTTTCTCCAGCATCAAATATGGAACTACAGATCGATTATACCTCTGATCTGTTCTTAACTGCACAGTTGCATCTCATTGATTTTTAGTCTCGCCATACAGTTAGTGTAATAGACCTTGACAAAGTATCAAATTTTGAATCTCGTAACAATCGGAAGCCAGTCCTGATTTTGGTTACAATGGAAGGGCGGCTCCGGATTTAGCTCCGCTCCAACCAGTCGGATTTATGCTGCCTTCAGGTGCTTCTCGTAAGCTCTTTTTTTTTTCTTTTTTTTTTTTTACTATATCGGAAATTGCAAATACAGCTAGTTCAGAACTGCAGTACTTTTGGTAATATAAATTGTGACTGCAGCACAACTTTTTTAAAAGGAAAGAGTAAGAGGGTATACAACAACTATATAGGGTGATTGATTTACTTAACTAATTAGCCGAGTTGTTCGAGCCACCTTGTATGTACTATTCACGAAGTGAAGTTAGAAAGTACTGTCCCATAATGTCTCATTTCTGCAATCTGGGTATCATAGAAATTTAATTTCCTTGTCATATTTTGATACCGCTTTGTTGGGGGTTCTTGCGTGCTGAATATGTAATTATCATTTTTCCGACAGTACTTTAAGGTAGCATAGTGACGCCCTCTGTGGGCGCCTCCTCAGCAGAGCATTTTGTTTGAAGTTGGGTGTAAACATATTTTCTTGCAGAAGTTTGCCCGGTGCAATTTCAAAATGGGGAAGTTAGTGTTCATCACGCTTTTTGTAGCTGCTTTATCGGCCTTGATTGGAGAGAGGATTGTGAATTTAAGGTAGGCTTACTGACGTAGTTCAAGATTTAAAAGAATGGTGTTTTCCACGGCAAGCTAAGTCATAGCCCAACAGTTACATCGCTTATCATATTAAAGGCTCGAGAAAAGAGTGACTCGAGAAATTTGCCTGTATGTGATAACTGCTCAGTGTTAGGAACAATCACGTGGTTATCACGTATCCTCACATTTGAGTTGAAAACATTGCAGGAAAAGAGCCCTGGCATCCAGAGAGCTTACCCAGAATCACCTCCCCAACTGTCTCCCACTCAAAAATCTTGGTAAGTGTGTAAGGAAATGCAGTAAGATCTAATGCACATGTGAGTAAATGAACTATAATTTGCAAATTCTTTCCAGATTATGGATCAGAGGATATTACAGTTCTTCCAAATGGGATTGCACTCATCAGCACTGTAAGTTGGACCATTTGAGTCATGACACAGCCCCCAATGTTTCTAATCACCTTAAAGAACCTTTTGCAGAGGTCGTTTTATTATATTCTTAAGTATAATGCTGTCATCTATTTAGCAATATAATTATTTTTGCAATATTCTATATATTTTTATATTCTTATAGGGTTTGAAGTTTCCTGGAATGCCATCATTCTCTGATAGTGCAGGAAAGATCTACTCCCTTGATCTGCAAGATTCTAGATTGAAGCCAGTGGAATTGCGCATGCCAAGAAACTTTGATCTGGACTCCTTCAATCCCCATGGCATCAGTGTTTACATCGATCAAAGCGGTAAAAGCAAGATCACCTATGTTCCAAAAAAAACAAAAGTTTCACAATGTCATGTCTGTGAGCTCGGACAGTTTATTTAAGGTTAGGAGAAATAAACAACTGAAAGCACCTCAGTTCACCCATCTGAATAGCTGGTAAAGCCGGTTTATGTGCTGTGCCTATTATGACCTGGTGTTTTCAATGCTGCTGTTGATTTTTGTGCAGGTGTACAGGATGTAGACTGACCTGTTCTCAATCATTTTTAACCTGACAGCACACGTGAAATCTACAACTAGAAATCAAATTTCAATGTAAATAAAAATGTGTCAAAAAAAGTTATTTCAGTCTTTACCAGTTTTAAAAAAAAGATGACCTAGCCCTTAACCAGGGCTAGGTCATGTGGACAAAATCAAATGTTCAAATATTAAAATATTTTTGACTGAATACCTCGATATTGACAATATTGCAGGGATGACTATTGGTGCTTTCATGCGATATTTACACAATGAGATCTTTGATAAACAGACATGAGTAATGTGGATATGATGACCAAGCAGGTAGAGGCAAATAACAAAAGAGCTACAACAGTCTAAGAAGTTAACAAAATCACATCTCTTTACTGTAATGCAGCCTTTAAAAACAGGAAAAGACAACACTTATGCCATATTACAATATCCCAAATCCCAGACAATATCTAGTTTTATATGTGTTTTCTGGACACATATCTAACCTTTTAACTCCCTTATGGCCATGATATCAGCTGCCTGGTCACATTCCAGTTTTTAATATTTGGGAGTGCCTTCCTGTGAGTGCTGTTCTTTTCTTTACTTGTATTTGTTTTGCAGATCTGTTGAGCTGAACAGAATATGAACTAACACCCTTTAGTGTGTTTCTCTGACAGTACGTTTTGCTGCTGGCGTAGTATGCTTAAAGACAATGCTTTAAACTTTGTGTCTGATCCCTTTTCAGATGACACAATATACCTGTTTGTTGTCAGTCACCCTCCACATGAAAGCCAACATAATAGTCAAGTGGAGCTCTTTAAATTTGAGGATGAGGATCACTCCTTGGTGCATTTAAAAACCATAAAGCATGAACTTCTCCACAGGTAAAGTACGGTGACAAAGTCCATTATAATTGTGCAATGAATTACAGGCATTTGTGGCTCAGTCAAAAGGGGGATGTGCTTAGAAGGGAAGTGTACTTGTGAGAAAATCCCATGAAAAGCAGATTGATACAGTATCATGCAGATATAATGTAATTTTTTCTGCTGTGTTTCAGTGTGAATGACATTGTTGCAGTGGGAGTGGACAGCTTCTATGCAACCAATGATCACTACTTCACCCATACAATCCTGCAACAAGTCGAGACTTTTCTAAGTCAGCCCTGGTGTAATGTTGTGTACTACAGTCCTGAAGAAGTTAAAGTGGTGTCTGAAGGATATTACTTCGCAAATGGCATCAATTTATCACCAGACAAAAGGTACTGTGCTTATCTGCAGGGCCATGCTAATCAGTTCAGTGCAGTTCAGTTTCAGTTTATTTGTCATATGTTGGTTAACACAGGGTCAACGGTACAATGAAATGTGTTAGATGAGAAACAGGTCAGCTCAGCAATAAGAGCACTAGTCATGGATAAATAAAGAACATTTAAATAAAAATGGAGAGAATTTAAA
>OMKZ01002916.1:4958-20549 GCA_900302535.1 Neoniphon sammara | reverse complement strand
TTAAATAAAAAATGGAGAATTTAAATAGGAGTGGAATGAGATGTAAATAAAAGGAAATAAGTATATGTATGTCTAAAACACTATATTCATATATGAGGATTGTGTGTAGAATTTAAAGTGACAAGAAAAAAGTATTTCACAAAGAGTATTGTATATAGCAGCAGTCCTAGTGCATTATGTGTAACAGTGCATTCCTATGTAAACAGTGCAGACAGTATTATAACGTTATTGCACATCCTGGTTAAAGTAGCAGCAGTCATGGTTGATAGTGCATTTCTATGAAACATTGCATTTTTTCATCACTTATATATAGTCCCAATTGTCTGAGTTTTATACAGTTACAGTGTTGTTTCTCATTTGCAGGCATGTATATGTGGTAGATATATTTGACCACAATGTACATGTTTTGGAAAGAAAAGCGGACAATGCATTGGTCTCTGTGAAGGTAAATATCAAAAGAGGCAGTAAAGATAAAATGCACTGATTAGATTTTGCGCATTTTTTTTAATAATATTTTTTATTTATTTCACAGTTGCCAAAGGAAAATATACAAAATCAAGGACATACAATTATTACCCTCATATCCCTCCCTCTCCCCCCTCTACAGTCAAAAGTAATAGTACTAAAAAAAAAAAATTTGTGCATTTGAAGAACTTCATTCGTTCCAGTCATAGATCGAAATGCTTTATAAAAATAAACCTTGATTATAATACCATCATTATTTTCAGATAATACTGAATATTGCTTTGTGAAAGGACTACTGTGTTGGCATTATTCTCTGTGAGGTTTATATGCAAGTTGAGGAAAAAAAAATCTCAGTGAAAGTATCTTTGTAAAAAAGTGTAGTGTTAGGTCTCACTCAGAATGCAGAGCGTTTTTATACCTGAAATCCACAATCCGCCTCACAGTGACTTTACTTTGAGCTTTAGTGCAGAACAGATCCACTCAAGATTTAAAAAAAAAAAAAAAAAAAAGCTCTTCCATAGGAAATAATGCCATTTTTACCGAAAACACTGCGCAGTCTTTACGCCCCCTTATACTGCAGTGTAGGAAGGATATGTTCGTTAACATAACCCAGATGTGATGGCCTGAGTGTAAATGTTTTGATAACTTTCTCTCCTGACACCTCACAAGGCTGTAGCTGTTGGCTCACTTTGTGACAACGTTGAAGTTGACCCTGAAACTGGTGATCTGTGGTTGGGCTGTCACCCCAATGGATGGAAGGCTTTATCGTTCAACCCAGAGGATCCACCTGGTTCAGAGGTTTGCTCATTCATTTTTACCAGTAAGAGCAATGAAAACTCTATCACACTGTATCTATTGAGTAATTTACATCTTTATTTTCCTGATCTATACAGGTAATCCAGATCCAGAACATTCACTCCGAGCAGCCGGTGGTGACCCAGGTGTACGCTGACAATGGCCGTGTGATCATGGGTTCATCTGTTGCAGCTCCCTATGGAGGAAAGTTGCTGATTGGCACAGTCTTTCATAAAGCTCTGTGCTGTGATTTGAAGTAATCGTTGTCTCTTATGTTTGATTCCCAACGAGCAAGAGTGCAAAAAAACATTGAGGATCAATTCACCAAGGAAATCATGATGTACTTACTTCCTAGCACTTCTTGTCAAAGCACTGATTGTGAACAAAAAGCTGTTAGTCAAATAAGTTGATATTGATTTGAGCACATAATGCGTGTTACAGCACTTGGGAGATGCACTGCGTAGTGGTTGCTTATATACTTTGTGTGATGGGATTAAGACTTCACTGGTCATTTGATATGAAATATGAAATCTTTACGGATTGAATGTGTAACTGAATTCTGCTTTTTTTAGGTGTTTAAAAATGTTTTTTAATTACTGTTGCTGATGAAACAGAGTGGTCAAAACTGACTTGAATTCAAGTAATAAAGATCATTGCAGTTTTGGGGTACTTACCTGGCTAATTATTTGGATGAACTGTACTTTGTAACTGTAAAAGCTTTTTATACTTGCCAGAAGATGCTGTCATCATAAGAGACTATAGGAATTTCAGGGTTTTTTGAAATGCATGTCTGAAAATCCCAGATCTGCATCTGGTTTGCCTTTGTCTTAAAAAAAAAAGTTATTTTCACTATATAAAAGCGTTTGTTTGGCCAGTGGGGTTATTGTTTTCCACAAATGTCACCTAGATAAGGTCTACATGTTCGTACATGTTTCCTCATATAGCCAGCAACACATCTACACCCTGCTGTAAGCCATAGAGTCTGCAAGGAACAGGCACTGTGTCCTCAGCCAAATGTTTAGTCTTAAACACAAATGACCCTAATCTGTCTATTAATATACTATATAGGGTTTTGATAGGGCTGTTAACCAGCATTAATCTCTCAATGATATTTTGCCCAGCTGTTGAGATAACAGGCTTTCAGAGTTTCAAGCCCAAAAGAAACTTCCAAATCTCCTCCCTGCTGTTTTCTGCTCAGCTGTGCAGCTGTAAGGACTGACAGGTACCTGCACTGCAATGTACTGTGCCCTTAAGCCAAAAAGCAAGAGTTTGCAGCAGCATTGCAGTATTTTGCTTGCTACCCCTAGTATGCCGATGTTGGACATCTGCTCTAATTACAGTGTGGCTGTGTTGTTTGTGTCCGTGTGTATCTCAGGGGGACATGAGGGGCGCTGGAAGGACTAATCACTTCATTGAACAGAGTATATTGTCGCCCACTCTTTGGAAAACAACCTATGTATGGAGTGTTTTTAACAGTCATATTGTGTCAAAATGCTGTTACTGAGATGTGCTTTTAGCTCCATCTTTGGTTCAACTATGTAATTGCACTCTGAAAGTGTTGTGTTCCTGTTTGACCTTTGGCTTTACAAAAGTCGGCCATGAATAAGGGACTTGTTGCCGTTTTAATCGCTGCTCTTGCAGCTTTCATTGGACATAGAGTTCTTAAACTGAGGTATGCTCTATGCTTTTAAGAAGACAGACAGTATTAGGGCAGTATAGAGCATTACTGTTTTTCCTTTGATATCTGCAGTGTTAATTGTCAGATTAATTTATGTGGCCATGTGGGAGTGAGCGATTTCTCACGAGTGATCTTGCTCTGTTAATTACAATAATTATTAATAATAAAATATGGCATGAGTGTATGGTTTGCCTTTCTTTTCTTTTTTCTTTTCATATTTCTTTTCTTTTTGAAACGTTTCAAATTTGTCGTGGTGGTGATTTCAGGGAAATGACCCTTGGCTCCAGAGAAATCCCTCTGAAACACCTCAACTGCCGGCATTTAAAGAATATCGGTATGTATTGTCGGCTATTTTTCATTTTTATCTCATCTTTAACATTTAAGTTAATTTTAAGTTTATATCATAAAATAATTTGTGCTTCAGAACCAACCAAAACGTTTGCTTTGACTTGGACTGCATGTGTGAATTATAAAGAGTCCGACCACCTGAGATAGTGAGTGTGTCAAGTGTCAGCAGCTAGAACTTAGTTTTTGATTATAAAGGGCAATTGAGCGGTGGAACTGGGAAAACTGAAATGTATAACTTTATATTTCTGGTTCTGTTCAGAATTCGGTGCAGAGGATCTCACAATACTTAGAGATGGACTGGCCTTCATAAGCACAGTATGGTATTTTACAACCACTAAAGCCACATACTCCAGTTTACATGTTTGCACAGTTAGATGAAGCTGAGTTGGACGATTAGGGCAATTCTCAAAACTAAATCATTGTATTAGTGTGATTTTCCCAAAAGAACCTGCTACACTGTGTTAAATGATGTCTTCACACTTTTATTTGTGATGACTACCAATGGTTTGCTCAATTCTGGACCAAGTGATTCCCTCCTCAGCTGCACTAGCCTCTTACATGTGTTCTTTCCATCAAGGGGTTAAAGTATCCGGGAATGCCTTCATTCTCCGATGACCCAGGGAAGATCTATGTTTTAGACATGCTGGACCCTACACCAGAACCTGTGGAGCTGCAAATCAAAGGACAACTAGACCAAAGCACTTTCAACCCACATGGCATTAGTGTATACACTGATGATGCAGGTGAAGTCCAGATGATTTAAAACAAAGTTAAATCTGAAAGGTAAAACACCACAAGGGAAGTAGAAGAATTGTCTTTCTTCTTCCTAAAATCAGAGAATTCTCTGAATTGTAACATTCTACACCAGATTGTATGAATTCCTCCATAAGATTAGATTGAAAACACTTAACCAAGGAATTGCAGTAACATCAACAGATCTCTGGCGCAGCTTACAATGCATTGGAAATGACTATAAATAGAGTCAAATTATCATAATAAAGACTAAACAGGACAGAAGCAGGACCCAAAAAGTAGAGAATCATATATTTTATTTTATTTAAAGCAGTGGATAGCGGCTACAACTGAAAAAAATGTGCTGCTAAAGATGTAAAAATGCTTGGTTTTCATGTGATGGAAAACATTATTTGGAACAATACTTACATCTAAGATTTGACAAATGTATCAATGACCTAAAAACAATTATTGTTCTATAAACTACTGCCGTTCTGATTCATCCTCCATTACCAGAACTTGGTATAAGTTATTACATTCATATTGACTAGCACTGTTCATTATACAGTGTGTTTCTGTAAAAACTGATTCAGTGTTGGTTAAATCAGTTTTGTGTACGTAAGTTGTGTGCTTGTTGGCGAATGATGACTCAGTGTGAACAGGCACTTAGTCTGAAAACTGCTCAGGTAGATATGACAGATCTCACATTGGAAATCTGGAAGCCTGCCATTGGGGAAACACTACTTTTTATTGTATGTTGAAATTAATCTGGGTGCCCTCCTCTTGCCTCTTTTTATTTAAAGGTGAAAGGTGAGAATAACATTCATTTCCCTACTGTTCTTTACCTCTGCAGATAGCTCTGTATACTTGTTAGTTGTGAATCACCCTCACCATGGAAGCCAGGTGGAGATCTTCCAGTTTATTGAAGAGGATACCCTTTTGCACCTGAAAACTATCACCCACCCCCTCCTTCACAGGTACGCAGCATCAGGCCATGACGAGTTACGCAGTCGTGTTTTTTGGTTTTGTTTGACAGTCTCAGTACGCTTTGCATCTCACTCATCACCTCTCTCAGTGTGAATGACATTGTTGCAGTTGGAGCAGACAGATTCTATGCTACGAATGACCACTCCTTTCCCAACGACGTGTTGAACTTTCTGACCATCCTCCTGGGTCTTCCTTGGTGTAATGTGGTTTACTACAGTCCTGAAGAAGTGAGGGTGGCAGCCAAAGGTTTACTTTCTGCAAATGGCATCAACATATCACCTGACAAAAGGTTACTCTGTTTCATGTCATATATACTGTCTGAAAAGTAGTGGTTTATTTATTTGTTTGTTTATTTTAGAATATCATTAGAAAACACCACATTTTCTATATTATGCTACAATAATAAAACCAACATGCCTTCTGTTCAGGCATGTATTTGTTTCAGATATCATCGACCATGAGATAGATGTCTTTGAGAGACATGAAGGGGAACATTTAGTGTATGTTAAGGTAAGGCATTGACTGTGTTTTCTCATTTGATTACCTCAGCATACAAAAAAATCAAACAGTTGCATCACTTGAAATACTTTTTCACTGATAAACCCCGCAAATGTTTTATGTATTTAATTATATTTTCTGTAAGACTGAAGATAATCATCAGGTCTTGTGTGTGTTATGTTTCCAACCAGTCTGTAGCAGTTGGGTCACTTTGTGATAACATCGAGGTGGATCATGAGACAGGTGACTTATGGCTGGGTTGTCATCCAAATGGCTTGAAGTTAATGACGAATGACCCTGCAGATCCACCTGGCTCTGAAGTTAGTATTATTTTATTTTTATTGATTTATTTATTTATGATAAATTAGTTATCTATATTGCTATTTCAGTTTGGAGATTGTGGAATTTATTAGTGTATATTTCTTTCGCTCTTATCATTATGCGTGTTTCCTCTAGGTCATCCGGATCCAGAACATTGACTCAGAGCACCCAGTGGTGACCCAGGTGTACGCCGACAATGGCAGTGTGCTCATAGGTTCATCTGTAGCAGCTCCTTATGGGGGGAAGTTGCTCATTGGCACAGTCTACCATAAAGCCCTGAGATGTACTTTGAAATAGTCTGTTTAAACTGGATTATATGATCACCACTGTTTATGAATCAAAATATGTTGTAACACAGTGTTTGGTGTCAAAACATGAGATTGTGTTGATACAGTATGAAGAAAATAAAATCTTGATTCACAATTTGCAAAAGGAGAGTGAAGTTTGTCTCACTGAATGTAGCTAGCAATCAAGAGTGCAAAATAAAGTACGTTATCGGACAGTGCAATCTTTGTATAGAATTATTCATTCGTTATGTCCTTTTGATACATAATATTCATGAAGTAAGGCGTGCCACTGATAATATTTCTCATAAATATGCCGATCTTAATCAGATATGGTCAAACAAACCTCACTTGGCATGTTTGTCTACTTGCCTGGTTCATTAAACTTCGTAGAGGGTGTTCCATGAGTTTGGTCAAAGAATTTTCCATGGAGATTTTTTTTTTACCCCTTTTCATCTTTATCCTTTATCAAATCATTGTCCACTACCTTGGATATTGTAAACCTAGTCGCTCCCCCATCAGGATGCTGGACACTTTCCTCTTTGATATCTTTGTTAGGTCCCTCCATGACGATGCAGTCTGTTTCTACACCAGATGCACAGCTGGGCTTCTCCTCTACTAAATCATTACTCTGACATTCCTCTGGTTCAGGGTCTTCATTACCGTCCATAATAAGAAAAAGTCCCTTCTCTTCATCTGCATCTTGTTCCGGCGTTGTTTTGATGAACATCTCGCTGATACTGAGTCTGCGTCTCTGCCGTGGAGAATGATCTAGAGTTAGGAGGTTCGTCCCCAAGATGTCACTGCAGCTCTTTGAGCGACCCGCGCTGTCTGACAGCTTTCTCTTCTTTGCTGATTCTCCAATCTCCTTGATGACAGTGCTGTAGTCTTCCTCCTTCTCTGAAAGGAATTTGAAGATGTCGATGACAGTGGGCCTTGGACTTGGGCTGTGCCTGTCCTCTACATTCTGGGGTCGCTCATCCAAGGCGGACTTGTACCTGTGTCTCCTTTTCTTTAGCACCTTGTGGGCCTCCACTACCATGTGGACGTTCCAGCTGAAGAAGAGAGAAAGCCAGGCCAGGCCCATGTAGATCCACACCTCCACAAAAAACCTATACAGCTTAGGATATTTTATGTTCGGATTAACACCTGAAATGAGAGTATATCCATTGTCATGACTTTTTTGTGAAATGCAACACAATGTTTACTGCCATAAAAAACCTCTGAACATTCCTTAAGGTGAACTGAGTCACATCATGCCCTATTTATATCAGCTTATCATACTAAATCTCGCTGTTTTAAAGTCCAACCTACCTGCTACATAGTCTCCAAAGCCAACAGTGGTGAGGGTGATGAATGAGAAGTAGAAACCTTCCAGGTAGCTCCACTCTTCCACAGACATGAAAACAAATGGAGGGATCACCAGGTGCACCAACAGCCCCCATAAGAGAAATAAGGCTGTGCAGATCAACTGGACCTTTTTCTGACAAAAGGCAGAAAGTAAACACATAATGTCTTAAAATAATACCATTGCTTTAATCAGTTGTATGCATGTCCCCTTTTTCTGCAAATCAAAAGTAACTGAAGCTTTGGGAGATTCTTACCACTTTGATGCCTTTACGGATCAGGACCTGGGACAGACGTTTAGCCCGGTCTCCAAAGAATGAACCGAGCTCACTTATCCATACCAAACACAGTGGGATCCCACACAGGCCATACAGGATGCAGAACACACGTCCATTAACAGTCTTTGGAGCAACATTACCATAACCTACAGGTTGTGAGAGAAAATGTTAAATAAAGCAGTTTTCCCTGCATATTATAGAGAAGAAGCTTTGTGTGTCAATTAATTTTCTTTTGAAAAGTTTAGAATGTGAAATGCTAAAACCCATGTACCTTACATGCTTATACAGGAACTGGCAAACAACTGATTTCAAAGAATTATCACTTGTGAATAATTTGTATGTTGCTTGCTATATGTGCCTCAAACTACTGTACGAGAAGATACTTTATAATGCACATGTTCCTAATGCTGCATAATGCTACCATGTTAGATACATATTATCTCTTATATTATTTTAGATGACATAATGTGTATCCTTGTATCAGCGCTCTGCCATGATCTGCATGCCTTTATTTTCTTTTGCTTTTTTCAATTAACCCTTACCTCTGGTCACTTTTAGGTATTTTTTGTATGAAACACCTGGCCAGAGACTACAGATGAAAACTAAAGCCTCTGGCAAATTTACAATGTTTAGGTGTACTGTTCCTGACAAATAAACCAAATAGGTAAGTGAGTAGTTTTAGCAAATACAAATTCCAGTAGGTAATTTTGTCTAGCATAAGTAAATAAGTAATAAATCTCTCTCTCTCTCTCTCTCTCTCTCTCTTAGTATCAATATAGTCAGTGCCATATAGGCCTCATACAAACCTATGGTAGTGACAATGGTGGCAGCAAAGATGACAGAGTTAGCCCAGTCCCAGGTGTTAATATGCTTTTCCCCAGTGATAGTCACACCTTGGCCAGCAGCCTCTGACACGACCTAGAAGTGGAGCGTATCAAATCACAAGACAATGATGCATCTGACAAAAGGAATGTTTCTTTCAAAATATGGAAAACTACTTTCATGTCACTTTTTATAATTCCAGCTACTTTTTCTTGTTGAAGCATTTTACAGTAGGGTTGTTACAAATCTTCATTGTGGTTTCATCCTATCAAGCTCACAACTACCACAGCCATGCAAGCTGAAACACACCTTATGCAAATAGTCAAATATTTGTGACGGAGTTAGGCAGTCCTGACATGCAAGTACACTCCCTCAGATCCAGCACACTAACATGATGGTAATCTCTGTTCCTCAATTTATGTAGGTTTCCAACTCTCAAGCGTTTCAACAAACATGAACATAACATTTTTGACTTGTGCAAAAATAAAACCACCAACAGCCGTTTGATTGTTACATGATCTCGTTTAGATGATTTCATGGTTTCTTTTTACTCTGAACCAGCAAAACAGGTTCTGAGGTGTCCTGACATGCAAAGGTAACACAATGCTCACTTCCCTTCTAGTCTTACAGGAGCATGATGTGTTGACTCAGTTTTGCTGTCTGGTTAAAATCTGCTATAAAATCTCAGTTAATGGAAATTCTTTGATTCATTCATTCATGACTTTTTGTCAAAGAAGTAAAATAGATTTTTTGTTTTGTGTATTTACATGAATTATAAATCCGCTTGAGGGTTTTTTTTTTTTTTTACCTGTCCAATAATCCACCTCTGTTAGATAAACGGTCAGGTCATCTTTGGAAAGAGTAAATAATGTCAGTAAATGCCACATTATTTTATGGCTGCCATATCATTGAAAATAGTTGCTTAGTTCATACCTCCAAAATGTTATCCAGATCTTCCTTTGTTAAGCAGGCATATTTCTCCAAAATGTTTTGTTTTTCCAGGACATATTTGTATTTGGCCGATTCCCAGTTTGGCTCCTCAATAATCTGAAATATTGCAGCCCCGATCGATAGATAAAAAATAATACATGAAGTTAAAAGTGGACCCTTATCAGCCATAGTAAAGTCATAACTTCAGTCTCGTGGCAGCTGAGCAGCGTGTAACAACAAGACCCAGGGGGCTGTCGTACCTGTTCCTCTGCTTTCTTCCTGGTCGAAAGATTGGCCCACACTCCTCTCGCCGGGGAATATCATGAAATAGTCTGCACTACACCCCGCGTTATTCGTCTGTATAGCTTGAATTTTGCAAAGGTGATTTTGGTAATATGATCGTTGGTGTCATAATGAGTCCCGTAATCTCAAAATTATCTTTAACATTAAAATATTGCACTAAGACGTTGTTTTTCATGTCAGTCATCGACTCCTATTGATAATCAGCGACAAAAAATTAATTTCACACATAATCTGCCCCACAGGTCATGTTTTAAAATAATCAATAATTCAAAAATTAGCCATAATTTGTGGTTGAACATTTGCATTACTTTCACTGGACACGCTGAAAATTTTAGAGTCCTGCTATATTTGGGCCTATTTTCAAATAGCCTGAAATAAAACAATATTTGCAGTGCTGAAATTTGTAATGAACAGACATCTACAAATTCATTTAAATCAATTCTGATGTATTTTTAGATGTATTTTATTCTATGCATGATTTTTTTGTGGAAATAATTTGTGGATTTTGGTCTGATTATAGCAATTATCATTCAATGGGGGGAATTAATAACTGCTGCAGTATTTTTTCCAAATTTAAAGCAGATAAAAGAAGGTTATTGAATTGATCACCTATGACAATTTTTACGTGAACATAGGTGTTTGCGCGTGCGTGGGGACTGGCCCGTGTGTGTTGGGGTGCTTGCTCGTGTGTTGACGGTTGCACTTATCTTGGCACACAGGGACCCAGACGACTGCTAACCCTGCAAAGTTAAACTGCACACTGGGTGGATCGTGACTGTTCAGCATGATAATAGAGAAAGGTGTTGTCTTCAGCGTGTGAAAACTAAAAGTAGCCTAAATTGGTATATAGTCCCAGTGTGTGTGTGTGTGTGTGTGTGTGTGTGTGTGTGTGTGGAGAGAATGGAGAGAAAAAAACAGTGTCTGCTCTCTTGGGTTGAGGACAGAGAGATGTGTTGGCTAGCCAACTGGGACAGCGCCAACACTGGCCACTGAGTTTTAAGTAATACTGAGACAGATGCTCCAGCTGCAGCAGCTGTTTAATTCTCTCTGTAAGCTGTGAGGCCTGAGCTCTCCTTCATCCTTGGGAATTTCACACTGTCATCCAAAGGCATCAAATATATGAAGCCAGGGGCGTAGTTAGGAATTATGGGCCCTGTGCATAGAAGGAGACTCTGGGCCCTCCTCCACTTTCCACTCATTCCTGGACCACCATCTGAGCTTTTATTTTTATCCATCCACAAACACAAGTCTGCACATTAATTTACTTATCAATTTTACACATTCCTAACTGAAATGATTTTGGCCACTACCTTGACACTGTTCATCAGCTGTCCTTACATACTGTCACCTCCACTCTTCAAAATATGCCTAGATGGGACAAGGTTCTTTTAGGCTGTGATCACATTTGAACATGTTTCCCTCCCACTCAAATGCAGTCACGTGAGTCACATGTAGCAGAGAGCAAGAGGTAAAGGACACAAGGAGCATTACATTCTCATTGCCATGCAACTGCAGAGCCTGAAATTAAAAAAGGTGATAAAATTCTGAAATAAAAATGGACAAGAAAAAGTTAGCCATAGCTCTGCTTGTGCTTGAGGAGGACAAGAACCCACTCTGCATGGAGGATGTAATTAATATTAATGCTACTCAGTGGGGAAATATATAGGCCTATGTATTTTTTATTTTTTTTGCTGCGTCGGCACTGAATTATATTTTTGGGAAAGTTATCATCTGTTTCCTGATTTGTGGATTTCAACCACATATTTTCAAATGATTTAAAAGTGGATAAGTGTGAAATAAAAGTTTTAAATGTTTATAAACATACCCTTGAGGACCACAAAAAGCATTTTAGTCTGAACTTTGGAGCCCCCTCTCAGCTTGGGGTCTTGGGTAGTCAGTAACTGTATTTCCCATAATATAGCATGCCTTGATACTCAAAAGTATAAGCCTATCTTACTGCTGCTTTTCAGTGAAACATGGCTCTGTATGTTACATGTTAATACTGTATTAGGCCACTTGTGGCTGATCACAGTAAAGTAGTAAAACTGGCAAAAAGCCTAAAGTTGAACAAAGCCTTATTTGACCATGCACATTCCAGGCATGTGATGTCTAACACTTGATGCCAAGTAATCAGGTAAATATTAACCAGAGCAGTGGGCTACTACAAGGAAGCTGCACCTGTTCTCATTTTAGGCTATTATGCCAAGTAAGCCTGCCTGTTTATAAAAACAGTAAAAACCCGCCTGATCAGGTTACCTGAGCCTCCTTAGTGTATCCCCTCCAGTATTGAGAGGTAATGCGTTTCTCAGCAAAATGTGCCAACTTTTCCCTGTAAAGAACTATCCTGTTTCAGTTTCAATGATGTTAGGCTGAGCAGTCCTTGCGGTCTATCACCTTAACTAAATAATAAATTTAACCTGAATTTGCGAAAACTATATTCATCTCCATTTCCCAATTCGTTGACTTCGTTATGACGTCATTATTATTCTTTCCAACATAAAGTACAAGCCATGAGAAAATGGCTTAAATTGACTGTCTCCATCAAATGGAATGACATAAATACAGTTGAGACAACCTGGCAATTTTAGGACGCGCCAAAATGTAATGAATTGTGTAAGGAATTCGTTCTCCCAATGCTAATAATAACATTAGTTTTGAAATAAACGAGTAACGAGTAATCCGTTACGCCCCTCATCTCCACCCATCACTAATGCTTCGTCATTCCGGCTGCGTCACCACCTCGCTGGAAACCTCAGATCGATAGTCTGAACTTCTGAGAGGAAGTACCGGAATTATGGGGTCAGAATAGGCAGGGAAAAAAACACACGGGACTCATCTGCGTGCTCAGGTAAGACTCAGACGGTGTTGTTGTTATTTCACATTCAGAGCAATTCCATCGAGGTTTCATTTTCCATTTCCTGACCGCAGCAGTTCGCTTAGAGTTCACCACTGCACTGTTGTCTGCATTTAGAAGGATTATGTCAAACGCGACGGGGTCAGGGATATTTTGGTCTTACTTAGGAAACAAGAAATAGGTCTGCTTGTGTATAGGCTGCTGAACACACGTAAACATGACCGCAAATATCCGAAAATTATTTATTTAAAGGTTGAGCGTCCAGCAACTCGGAGCCTGCGGACTCTAAATACTCAACTTCAAAGCCAAAGATACATAATTTTCAAAAAAAAAAAAAAAAAAAAGCAGAACATAGTCAAAGTCCCATAGGAATTGCGTAAAACCTGCAGGCCTATTTAAGTGCTGATATAAATATTATGCTCATAAATAGAGGTGTAAAATATTGATCAAACTGTGGCAACTGAATGTATCATTATTATTTTCACCTGCAGCCAAAATGTTTTTGTGCCTTGCATTATCTCGTCTGTTTGACTTGGCTGGGAGACTAATTATCGGGACTGGGAGCCTAATGGTCTCTTTTATTTTGGTCACTTTCAAAGTTATGTAAGGATGTCTGACAGCATTAGGTACATTCGTAAGAGCTGTTCACATTCAGGCCCATCGGTTCTATGATGAATTGGCGGTTGATTATGTACTTAGACTGCCATTTAATAATATACAATGCAGAAGCCTAATGATCAAGTGATTTATTATGCAAAATGTCAATACAGCGATGCTCTCTGTCTCTCACTCTCTCCCTCTGCCTTTGTGTGTTCCCTCTTTGTGAGTGTGTGATTGTCACTTTTTTGATTTGATTGTGCATGCACCCATCTACCATATGTCACACGGGAAAATTAATTAGGTTTTTGTGCTGATCATCTTTCTCTTTTCCTCTGTATTTCCAACCTGGTCACCCTGCCTGGGACTGGGACTGGACTGTGCATTGTGCATCGGCCTTCTCTGTGCATATGTGGTGAGTATCAAATACCATTTTATAATTGACGCTGTTCATATTGCATTTGAGCTTTTATTATGGTGATGATCAGATTTGATTGTTGCATTCAAGAGTTTTGAGGATGCTGCTGGTTGTGGTTGGGAAGCTTTCAAAATGATTTTTCTACAATAAGATCTTTTATTTCATGAGATCTTCATACATCTGCATACCGCCAATAGTTAGATATTTAGACGTTAGAGTTGATAATTAACACACACAGGGTGAATTATAAGGAGAATGTCAGAGAGGCCAAAGCCATGCTCTCAGCTTCAGACCAGTATTTAATTTATGAAACAATTCGTTGAAGCTATAGCTCATCAGTCTTCATAGAGACTATTAAATATTTATTCTTGATGACTTGATTCTGCCTGGCACTGCCCCTTGGCTCTGACTGCACCATACGCAGGGTCCTTCTGTATCTTTTGCAAGCATGCATTCATTGTAGGTGTGCCAGTTTGGAAGGCTCTCTCTATTACCATCCTTACATACATCAAGTGAAAAACACACTAGTGTTTCTCAGTCTAGACCAATTCTCCTTTTTCAGGACAGAATCATAAAACATACACCCTTTCAGGTTACCTGCCCTCATAAAATAACTATAGTGCTAAAGTTATAGTGTACTG
Organism: Neoniphon sammara; assembly: GCA_900302535.1. Taxonomy (NCBI): domain Eukaryota; kingdom Metazoa; phylum Chordata; class Actinopteri; order Holocentriformes; family Holocentridae; genus Neoniphon; species Neoniphon sammara. The sequence goes on along the minus strand of OMKZ01002916.1, from coordinate 6,251 downwards.
TTTTTCTCAAGCTGGTGCTGAGTATTTTTTGGGAGGGGTAGTGGGACTGTGTTACTTTCAGGCTTCTGGACGCAAAGACATCTTTATCTCTACCAAACACTCACTGTCCCAGCATGCGTTGCGACTCTGCATTGAAGTAGTGGTAGTAGTAGTAGTGTAGATTTGGGGGGATTCCCCTTCTCTCATAACAGATACTTGTGCAGAACAACATATGCAGTGAGGATATATCTTTTTAAAGTAATTGAGCTTGCACTTTAGAATTCTTTGAATACATACCATTGAAAATACATGCAAAGGCTTTACTGGATGTTGAAGTGGTGTCAGTATAGAAGAGATGCAGGAAGTGTTATGATAGTGTAATGTTTACTGTGTTACAGAGTATGTTGGGGAAATTAAACTTTGGCCAAGTGATGCTCCTGTTCATTCACACTGACTGTACAGCCAAAACAAAGGCTTTGAATTGTCAAATTTACTCTGAAACAAACACCATGTTTCCACCAGGTGGCAGTATAAACCAAGACAACGGTGGTATTTAGGCATACCAGATTATCAAAGACTATGAGCCCTGTATTTAGGCGGCATAGAAAGGTCCACAGCAATCTGTTTGAAGTGCTTTGAGCCCATGGCCTTGATACATCTTCTTTTTAACAGCAGTTTAGATCTGGGATTGCATAGAGGCAATCAAAACACATACATATTCATGTAGGCATTTCTCTCAGTGTGACTCATCACTTTACATTAACTGTGGATGTATAAACATACATGTCAGATTTAGTAATCATACTAATCACAGATAATCTCTGATTTAAAAAAAAACTGTAAATAATATTTTCCATCAGCTGCGATGCTTATTTCCCTTCAAAGAAACATGATGCTGTGTGATCTGAAGTCTCTGAGGTGGCAGGATCTCAACTTGGCCAAGGAAGGGAGGGGCAACGGAGCTACATGTCTACTGGGAGAAAGGGGCAGAAACATGGAACATTCCTGCTTCATAAATTCTTTATAGCGTAATGGTGCGCCATGAATATTGATGCACTGTTACCATCTATCCAGTTAGTGCTCTTGAGAGCTCAGATGTTGAGTTCAAATAAAGCCCCTGAAACCATGCCTCCATCATGTGGACTCGGGATTCTATTATTCACATTTAGGGCGTTTTCAAAGCAGCACATGTTGTTTTACATAAGATATGGAATGAAAAAGCAGTGCAGTGTGTGTGATGTGCACCCAGATGCAACACTGAAGAGAGCAAAGTCAAAGGGAGATGAATTGGGTGGGCGGGGTATGGGTCATTAT
>OMKZ01002911.1:5646-16602 GCA_900302535.1 Neoniphon sammara | reverse complement strand
GAGAAGAGCAGAGAGATAGACACAAAGAGAGAGTTGTAGTGTGTGTGTGTGTGTGTGTGTGTGTGTGTGTGTGTGTGTGTATGTGTGAGCAGGAGAGGTCATCAGTAAATCACCATAGCACACTTTATGTATAATGTGCATCTTTGCTACTGAAATAACACATTATCCATAGTAATTACTCTACAGTTAATACTATTTCCTGACCAATTTTCCTAGTCAGGGTCACTGGAGCCTATCCCAGCATGCTATGGGCAGAAGGTGGGGAAACACTTTGGACAGACCGCCATCACAGGGTAGACACACAGACAGAAAAACACAGAGTTACACCTACGGGTAATTCAGAGTCTCCAATTCACCTAATGTGCATGTCTTTGGACTGTAGGAGGAAACTGTATCACCCGGCAGAAACCCACACAAACACAGGGAGAACATGCAGACTCCACACAGAAAGGACCCTGGCCAGCCGGAGATCAAACCCAGGACCTTCTTGCTGTGAGGCAACAGTGCTAACCACTGTGCCAAATCAATATGTACTTGGTTGTAACATTTTGATGAGAAAATGTAGGCCCAACATGCAGAAAAAAGTATTCTGTAGCCAGCCTTTAAAGGCTGCTGCTGAAGTTGAGCTGACAGTTATGTCCATGCAAATGAAGAAATGTGTTCCTAACTGTTGTGAAGCTTTTAGAATATACTGGTTTCCTACAAACACTATAAACTAACACCTACAGGAACATAGGTGATCACAAATGATCAGAAGTAGGACAAGATCAATGTAAGATGAATATTAAGTGCTTCAGAGACAGTTTAAGTCTGTGAGGGAATATTATAGGAATATTACAGTGGTTATTAAAGTTTTGTGTGAACCCTGCAGTCCATCAGAAGGGCACTGTGCTCTCCTGCCTCCGCCGTCATCGGCCAGCCAGTGGCGTCATTCCTGCCCTGCCTTATAAAGCTGTCAACGCCTTTCTCTCACCTGGAGAGACACACACCACCCCAAACAGCAGGGCAGGACAGGGGCTATTTTTGACTTGACCAGAGGCTCGGGCACTGGCTTACAGCAAAATTCAGCCTGGGTCGTTCACGGGCACTTTCCAAACTGATTATTTCAACAGAGGAAGACCATTAATCATTTCTTTTATGAATCTTGCAAATTATTCTTACTTTTCTGGCATGTGCAACATGACTGCAGAGACGCAGCATTCGCCGGCCGAGGCAACAAGTCCTGTTGTCATGTCTCCAAATGTGAGCTTGGACTCGCCGTTGCCTCCGCCGCCTCTGATGCTGCAGGCCCGGTCCAAAGACAATATTTTGATCAAGTCTGAGCCCCGGGGGAACAGTCCCAACACGGAGGACGGAGCTGCTTTGGGCCAGACCGAGGAGCACCTGCCGACCGGGAGCCGCCGGAGGAAGAGGCCCGTCCAGCGGGGGAAACCTCCCTATAGCTACATCGCTCTCATCGCCATGGCCATCGCCAACTCCCCGGAGAGGAAACTCACCCTGGGGGGCATTTACAAATTCATCATGGAGCGTTTTCCTTTTTACAGGGAGAACTCAAAGAAGTGGCAGAACTCCATCCGCCACAACCTCACCCTCAACGACTGCTTTGTCAAGATCCCCCGGGAGCCTGGCAGACCGGGCAAAGGCAACTACTGGACTTTAGACCCTGCTGCAGAGGACATGTTTGACAACGGGAGCTTTCTGAGGCGGCGGAAAAGGTTCAAGCGCACAGATGTGAGCACATACCCTGGGTACATGCAGAGCTCCAGTGCGTTTACCCCAACCCCGATGGGTAGGCCCTCGTACCCTAATACTCTGTATCCCGGGATAGGGTCTGGCTATGGCTCCCAGCTGACTGCAACATCCCCCCACCCGGCCATGCTGCATCACTACCAGACCTCTGCCGGGGTCGCCCAAGGACAGCCGCGCATGTTCAGCATCGACAATATCATCAGCCAGCAGACGGTGGTGCAGAGCGGCCCGGGGGGAGAGCTCAACTCCCAGGCGCTGGGGTTGAGCGGCGGGGACCTGGGCACCATGTCTTCCAGCTGCTCGGTCACCGGTACCGACCCGTCTGCGTGCTTCCAGACCCAGACTGTCAACCCTTCTGCGAACATGCTGAGCAGAAACAGCGGGAACCTCCCCTCCAACCTGGCCGCCGGGTACCCGTACTCCTCCTCGGCCTCTCCTCCCCACCTGCCCACAATGACCCAATCCGGTTTCTCCCCCGGGAGCTCGCAAGTGTACTGCCCCGGGAACAGGCTGTCCCTGCCGGCTCTGCGTCCTGGCTCCTGCGCCGAGCACACGGAGCAGCTGCTGGGCCTCTCCGGTCCCATGAACTCCTACAACAACTCTTACATGAGACAAGCCAACTTTGCGTCAGGATTAGATCGGTATATGTGAGGAATCCCTTGCGAAAAATAACTATAGTAATCCTATAATAAAATTTTGGGAGGATAATATATACAGATATCACAGCCAAACTATGAGTCATCGGAATATTATAGGAATATTACCGCCTACCTTTAAAATGCGATAAGGTCACCCTAAAACACTATTTAGTAGGCTACCACAGTTCCTATATTTTTGGAATATTACAACAATTTCACAAGAGATGATACAGGCTAAAAAGAGAGTCCCTGGAATATTATAGTGATTTTTCGTTTAGGGATCAGATCAAAAGCGGTATGACAGAAAACGACTGAGCCTCTTAATAAAACACATTCCTATTTAAAAAGGTGTGAAGCCATTTAGATCCGTTTGACACATTCCATGACTGTATACTATCTCAGAGACCTTCATGTATTTTAATTATGTCACATTTCGTTCAAAATTAACAGTGTATTCATGTAATTTAGATTTTTTTAGGTGTACATAGCCTACTGTATGTTTGTCAGAGGAAATGTCATTCATAGCCATTGCTGTAGCCTATGTGATGTAAATAGTTTGTTGGTCAAAAATTGTTGGTCTTTATTGAAAGGATTATGTATGTAACATGCAGATTAAATAAATTCATTTTTGATAAATGTGGTATTTATTCATTGTAATATTTAACTTAATTATAATGAAAATTTCAGGTTATCACTCCAAATGAAACACCTGATTTTTTAGCATAGCCTGACTTTAGATTACATGTTGATCAATTGTTCAGTCAAGATAGGCTTCATAGTCCATAAACAAAATCACAAATTCAATTTCATTGACATTTATGAGTGAATTGAAAATAAACAGGCCTATCCAAATTTTGTTTCAAAATTTAGGCTAGTTTGAATTATTTATTAAACACTAGTCTTTATTTCCTGGCATTAAGGTAGAGCTAGATTATAGCAGATTGGAGAAGAAGGGTGAGTTTTTTTTCATAACAGGAAGTTTATATTTTGGTTTTGGTCATATTTTGTGATCAGGTGGGTGAGGGAGCTTTATTTTCACTTTATTATACCCTCTGTTACTGACACTTAACCAGTTGTAGGCTCATAAAATCAGCAGCATTGATTTGGAGAAAGATGAACTGCACTCCCAAATATGTTAGAAAGGCTATGGTATCTTGAAAACTTTTATTTAATGAATCAGTGTAAACAGACAAATGGCAGACACTGTCAATCTAATAAAGGACACATCACTGCTTTTAATTAGGATTGCATAAACATTAAGATAAAAAATAATTTAAGATAATATAAGAAAAATAAATCAAATACATTTAAAATAATTCAAGTTTCTTTTATAAATTAAATTTCTTTTGTAAAACTAAAACAAAAAGCATTAATTGCAATTTCTGCTTTTGCTTATACTTTTGTACAGCAGCTACTTTAAATACAAGTGTATAAAAATGTATACAAGGAAAACAAAAATATTTGGTGCTAAAAATGTAAGAATATTAAACTTACAAATGGACTGCAAAACAGTCATTAGTTAAACACAGTACACTGTATTGCAGAAATACAATACTCAGGTCACCATCCACATACAGAACTGGGTTCATAAAATTAGAGGTAGCACTGCTCAGTCATACAAAATATTGTCAAATGTTCAACATGAGAAATTCAGGAACTGCACAATTGTATACCAACAATACAACAGCTAAGATGGATTGAGGCTTTTGTGAATGACTGTATGTTGTTGAGACTATCTTTGGAGTCTGGACTTGAGCTTCCTTACATTTGTGAACCAATGTGCACATACAGTTTAGTGAACTAAGGTGGAGGGAGTCACCACTGTTTGGTGAAGAACATCTGACATGCATTCCATGCTAAGATTTCAATAGATCATCCACTTACCACCTCATTTTGTAACTGTTGATACAAATTCAACTGCATGAGCAACAAGAGAAAAAAAATTTTGTGGAGTCCAAAAATCCAAACCCTTATCGGGGGCGGGATTTCCTCCTCCAGAAATATTGACTGCCGTGCAACTCCAGTGATCACATCACTCAGTAATTATCTTCAAATGAGGTATGGCAATGTGTTAACAGGCCACCTGTGACATCTGTAATTATGCAGCATATTGAGCCCTGTCCAAAGCAAGTTTCTCATTTGCAGACATGTTAACTTGAACTATAGGAATCATTCTGAAGGAATAATTTACTGTTCCAATCGTTCACAATTGCTTGCTATTTTCCTTTTTAACAATCAGTTGTTGTTGAGAGAGTTAACATTTTTGTGGTTTAGAAGACACTCATAGCATACTGGGTAAATTGATTTTTAATAGCCACAAGTGACACAGAATCCAACTCACGATGCCAGAGCATAAGAGGGAATATTTTTGTTATTTTGGATGTAAATGCTGTTACATTTACTCCAGCGTTTTTTCCCCTGTTTATTTCTAATATGCACCAGACACTTAAAAATAGCTGTTACTGTATTTTTTGTTTGCTGCTCTCTACTACTACTTCTACTCTAGTTATTTGTAAATTTTAATATTTTTTGCAGTATATGATAGATACTGCTTCTAATTAAAGGTACAAGAGATTAATTTTGTTTTTACTGGTTACTTTTCTATTTTTACGTAGGCCAATTTAATCTGAATAGTTACACAGTTAGTAATTGGATTTCTACCAGTCACTATTTTTTTCTATAGTTTTCTATAGTAAAAGAAAATAAGCATTTTTTTGATATATTAACAACATATAAACTTCATTTCTCAGTAGTTACTGTTTTAATTAGCAATATATCCACTTCTACCAGATATTATGCATTAGTTATTTGCATAGTTGATATTAAACAGTGACTGCTCTTATATCACTTCTAGTTTTTATTCCAAATGAAGATATAAATAGTTTTTGCTAAATGACTAGTAAAAGCTAGATGTTGATGCAACTGTAGTAATTTGTGAAACAAATTTGGATTGTAATTAATCATTGTTAAAAAGAACTATTAATCCCTATTCAAGCACATATTCATTCAGCCAGTGAAGATTAGTAGAGCATCTAGTCAAAAGTGCTAAAGAATAACTGCTAATAACGACTGGATTAGAGACTGATAAACAAAAAAGAAAAAGAAAAAAGAAAATAAAGACTAGGTAGTAACAAACTGTGATGGAAAACCACCTACAAATCACCATGATATATGTTATTCTTTATATCACTGTGATAGCTAAATGTTGCAGGCCTAGATATCTGAATGTCATGTAGTAAATAGATTGGAATAGTCGATATCTGTGACTGAAAGAACTACTTGTAAGAATCAGATTAAGTGTTATCTAATCTTGAAAAGTAACTGAAAATCTCACAGAATAGAAAAGTAACTATATGACTGCCTTATAACTTTAAAAGGCATTCATAGGATTACCTTTCAATGTAATTGAAGTCAAACGTAATTGACAGGGAGACGCCATCAGCTGGGGTATCCCTGTGTGAGGGTTTTAGCATCTACATATCCTAATGTGCATTGTTAGGCCAATGACATTGTCATTTTGAGATGAAATGACCCTTTGAGCTGATACCTCATTTTCAAGCTACTTTTAAGAGCTCAGACTACTTCTTGAGCATTTTCAATGACAGTGTTTATGTATCTTTGAGAATGTAAACATTAGCGTCTGTAAACATTAGTCTTTATGTAAGTGTGCATCCATCAGAGTTCATTTAATACTTTTGATAGTTTTGAACAGCCACTAGAGAGCAATATCAGCTCTGTGAGTGGACAACGAACCCTCCAATCAACATCTGCCAGCTCAGAAAATTGTCACTAAATCAACACTCAGCACAACACAGGGAAATTAACTGTGTGTTACCACTTTTCTGTTTGGCAAACCCATCTCCTGCCTTTGAGAATTTGCCTTTTTTTCCAACATTTTTCTGTTATTGAAAATATTTATTGCAATATGATCTCATAAAGTAACACAATATTACACCAAAAGTAATTGCCAACTTGAATTGCATAAATAGTGATCTGGGTATTGATGAAAGGGCTAACCTACCATTTTGGCCTTTAAAGGTGAATGCACTCCAGCAGCACTTTATACTTTAATTCAGGATGAACATAAAGGTGATCTTCTAGATAAGATAAAATCTTCTCATTGGAACAGTAGGTTTGTGTCCTTTGTACATTGGTACATGATGAGGCTTGAGCGTCTACTGGATCAGTTGGTGCTGTTATACACTGAGCCATTGACTGATGGAGCCTGGCTGCTGACCGGTGGAGATGAATAGTATAGCATTACAAACTAAATGCAGGCTAAACAAATGAAAACAAAATGTCTCTCTCCAAACTGCATAGGATACTATGGGACTATGGGATAGTATGTTTTCTGGCATAGTTACATGACGGTTTAACTAATATATTAGTACTATAGTACATAGTAACAATACTATAGTGTCTTTACCGTGCTTTTGCTAAGACAAAACTTATAGTTGGTAACTTACTATTATAGGACTAAACAGTCACAATGTTTACATGCACACTAATAAATCAATTATAATTAGATTTAGGCAGCTATTCAGTTTGGCATTGCAAAAAAGCTGCTATCAGATTATGTGAAACACTTAAGTCCAAGGCCACAAATCTTGAAAATCTATTGGGCGGATTGGTATGAAATTTGGTGAGCACATTCATGCTCCTCAGAGGATGAACCCAGTCAATTTTGGCAACCTCATGACCTTTCCTGTAGTCCCCCCCATCTCCCACCCCAGTATCATTTCAGCATTTACTAAGGTTTTTACAATGGACAAGGCTAATATTGTAGTACTGTCGCAGATCTGATCAGCAAGACAAATACCAGGGAGACAGTATTATTGAAATGAAGACATATCATTTTATTGATTTAAGAGCTGACCAGCGGTCATATTTTCAAATAAGTAGGTGAAAATAAAAATTATGCAGCCAGTTACCTTAAGTACTCTATACAGTTAGACAGTTACACAGTTAAAATTAACCAGCTGTGGTTAATCAGGGCCAGAAAGACACTGAATGCAAAGCAGTCACTGGCGTGGAATTGGAGGAAAGTTGGTTCAGTTGAAGAAGTCTTTCTCTCTGAGAAACACAAAACGTGATCATTAGTTTTTGTCAGTGAACTTACATAAATGGCAACCATTATGAAGCTTATTGGTTCTTTGACCATGACTCACCTTAACCACCTCTGCTCCTATATGCTCATACTTTTCTTGGGCAGGTCTGGTGAAGCTGCCCACTTTTCGTAGCATTCCTCTTCCTTGATTCTCAGGGCCTCTATCTTCTTTCGCTTCTCTGGGCTTGGGTCATTTCTCGATAGACGCAGCCTAATTCCTCAGCAACTGAAGAAAACAGAAAAGATTTATATATGACAACTTAATGATAAGATCCAGAAGATAAAAAAGTACAATTTCAGAAATAATATGAGGTGATAAAACAGGAGACTGTTGTGTTGTGTAATATAGAAAGGAATGACATAACTGCAAATTAAATGATCCTCCTCCTCTTCTCTCTTGTAGGTTCTCTCTCTTTTTCAGAGGTTGCGTGCCTTGGCTTTCTCATTGAGAAAGGAAAGGAAAACACTTTTATCTTTTATTTTGTACCGACATTTCTCCAGCTCTTCTCCTTCTGTTTCATCTGGAATTCTGTCAATTTCTGTATTTTTGCCCCTGGATGTTTTTTTCCCCCCATTTGACCTTGTTTTTCCACTTGCTGCATTTTTTGTCTATTGATGTTACTCAGAGTGTCCCATTCCCATTCAGTTTATGTTCAGCTGTGCCCTCATTCAGGTACTGGTTTGTATTAAGACAAGTGTCCATCACTGCTCCATGTTCACATTTGCCTTTCTCAGGACACAGAAAGATGTCAATGCCATTGTCCATCTGGCTCTCAGGTTTTACATGCTGTGCAGAGAGCCATGTTTGTTGACATCAGCAGCGGCGTCTGACCCTGCACACCTGTTTGCCGGCTTGTGAACACAACTTTCTCCTTCATAAACAGGCTCTGTCACAAATGCCTCTCTAGTCTGAGGCTTCACGTGGATGGCTTGCCACTTTTTCAGGGAGTCAGCAAAGAGTAGATTGTCTGAATTGTGGCAAATTACTGTAGCAAGGCTACTGGTCTCTGTGTATGTATATTGGCTTAAGGGTTTGCCAAGATAAACCCTCTGAATGGAGAAAATGTTGTTGGTAAAGAGAGTGCTACAGCTGTCAGACTTCTGTTGATGTATATGTCCTACTTCAGCCAACAGCCTCTGTATCTGGGCCTTCTTGTCAGTCATATCAGTGGATTTCTGTTTGACTTTTCCCCTTGGTTTTCAACCTGGATGTCACAGATTTTCTTTTCTTTTCTGGTTAATCTCTCCCGTGTCAGACTTGATGACTTTAGCAGCTCCTGGTCTTGTTCTTCTGCTTGCTGGCTTGTGGACAAAACATTTCTCTTCCAAATCAGTGTAATCATCTTCTGATATATATGTTATTTTAGGCTGAGACTTCCCACCAATTTTCTCAGTTTTCCAAGGACTAACCAGAAAGGATATCAGATATATCACCCAGGTAATGCCAATTTTTTTTGGTCGTCCTTGGTTAACTTTTTTAAATCTGCCATTGTTGAGACTGAAGTAGATTCCATTTTTCGTTTTTTTTGGAAGTAGTTAAGTGTTTAAGACACTGGACTTGGGCTCTGTCAGTGCACTGTGGAGATATACTGCTGTATCACTGCTGTATCTCTGCTATTTGCTGTCTTGATAATTCACCATGAGATCCGTCACCTCAGAATGCTCAGCCAAATGAAGTCCAGTGTCAGGACCACAACCCCTTGTTTACATCTGATGATGTCACAATAGTAACTTTGTCAGTGCAAACAGACCAGCATTCCGATTGCTAGATGGCTTCAACCACTGTTATACATTATGGCTGCACGTCACAGGCCCCATTTACTCTGGTCATATCATGTATCATTTATCTGAATAACATCCGATGCACTTTATCCACATTTCACTTACACTTGGCCACATCCAAGCATCTTCGTTAGAATGATAGGAATCGAATTGGCTTTCCCGTGCAAAATGCAAATGACAGCAGACCCAACAAACTTTAGCCATCCGATTTTTCCACTAAATGCTCGTGTTATTGATCACTTCTGTCTTTGCTTTGTACCAAACTAATCACATTAATTAAGGATCTGTTCTACTTAGGTACACAGCCTTAATTAATATGATTAGTAACACCTGTGTGTACCTACTATTTCTTGTCAAAATGGCTGCTTTGAAAAATCTCTATAAATGATATCCCAGATATTTGGTTTGTCTGTTCTAGCTTACATCCTGTGTTTCATGTGGACACACGAAGTTCACTAATTCAGTTATTATCAGGGTTCACAGTTACTTGATTTTTGAATTTTTTACTTAGGTGACGCAAACATATAGTGAATAGCTAAATGTATTTCCATGCATCAAAGCTGTCTTATTATGAATTCTATATAGATCTAGGCCCGTTATGCCCGCAGGCTTTAGGTGAATGTTACATTTGGGTGAGGGGTTTCACAGCTATCATGACAAGGCTAGTGAGTGGGTAATAGGTGCAGTAAATTTTCTCTCTATTATATTTTATTGTCATATTTTAACAAGTATCTGTTTCCTTCCTCAAAACACCTGTGCTGCCAATTTCCTAAAATTTAACATAAGCTTAGTAGTATTTGACTCCATAAGTGAGGTAACCAAAGCTCATCACCTGATTCCATCACTTCAGCTTTAATCTTGACGACCATAACTTCTCGTTCAGTCTTTTGTATGAGGATTTCTTCTTTCAAATACCTCGGCCTGATTTTACAACAGCAGAGGGCGCTTCAACACAGCAAACTGAAATTATGAGGAAAAAAACCCTCCATTATTTCCACCGATCATAAGGTAATGTTAAAGCCAGCCTGAATCTTTGTGAGAACTTGGGGAATTGTATAATAGCCTACATGGACAGGCTTGGTAGGTTATTCGATTAATTACACGGAATCGGCAGTAATTAACGCAAAATTAAATGTAGTTTTTGTGCCACAATAAACAAACAATAACTGTAAACTGCGTAAATGTGAGAAAATAGATATAATCCGGAGAACCAATAGGCCTATAATTATATACGTTTCTCTACAAAATAAACAAAAATATGATTGTAGTAGAGACAGCTTCTTTTGTTTATGTGCTTGTTAAACTGAGACATGGCTTAAGATATTCCAGTGCAGCCAATAAAATGTCAGCAAGCATTTAAATTAGTCTACAGAGTTTATACCATATTATCTGCCCTAGTCCTTTCCCCTCACAAGACAGGTAAATAAAAATATACAAAATTCAAAGACAGAAAGAAAGAAAGAAAGAAAGAAATGCTCCAAAAGTCGTGGTCACTGTTTTTTTAAGCCGTGGAGACTAAACTTACCTAATGTCCTATGCCACGGGATTTTAACAATCTTGGATTTTAATAGAAAATAAATTGCCACCTGTAGCCTCCTCTGGGCATTTATTCTATTTATTGAAGGCATGACAGGTCAGGGAAGGGACGTACAGCTCAGTCACTGAGAATGTAATTAAGGT
>OMKZ01002910.1:78872-89656 GCA_900302535.1 Neoniphon sammara | reverse complement strand
GTCGGGAAGATTGAGTTATCATCTCCGTGCAGCTGCCTGAGGCGGCCGTGGGCCACACAACAAGGTTATCTGTCCATCTCCTGCCCTTGAGCCCCTGCTGGAGGCCGGCCAGTCAGGCCCTTTGTCTGGTCCGTCTGACTGTCACGCCTCGGCAGCCTCTCCAAGACGACCAGGAAGAGCCGACTGCAGAGGCGGCGGGATGGAGGGATAGAGGGATGGAGAGAAGGGATGATCCCAGAGAAAAGGCTTTGTATAGGAGAAAATGAGCAGATTAGCATTTAGGCTGAAGAAGAAAATGAAAATGGCTTTGTAAAGCTCTGATCCTTTTTATAGAAGCAGCCTTTTACAGTAAAGTTGGAGGGAGTCCTTTCATAGCCCATAATCAGAGCCATTTAGCTGTAGTCATAGGGGGCACCAGGCAGGGGCAGGAGGGTCTGCAGGGGCAGTGGTTGACACACTGCTTCCACAGAGGAAGGAGCAAAGCCCTGTAAATCCCTCTGGTCTGTGGCCCTGAGCCCTCCTCAGCCTCACCGGCCTATCAACAGACAGAGAGCGCGGGGCTTTCTCACGCCACACAGGCACCACTCTCCTTCTCTCCCGCTTTCTTTCCTCTGTCCTTCTGTCTTCCCCTCTATCTCTCAAAGCAGGCTAGACATAGTTAGCCACCTCAACTCCCTCTTCCTCAAATCTCATCTCCGGTCTTTTCTCTTGTGTAATTGCCTTACTGTGTTTTATTCATTTTTTTTCAGCCTTGCAGATGGTGACTTTGTTTGTTTTTGCTGGCTGTCTCTTTTTTATGTTACTTTGTGGAAACTTTCTCTGCTACATTTTAGTCAGAGTGACAGTTTTATTGTACTGGAGGCTGGCGTTACAAAAAAGTAAATCCCTCATTGTGATGCTCTGAGGCAATAAATTAAACAGAATGAAATGTTTGGAGCAAGCAAGTACGCAAATTTAATAGATTTGTGTATTAATGTTTTTGCTGGAAGAATTTAGCTCACCAGTGTCACAAACTAGATCTCTACTGTGTATAATACTGGTTTATGCCTTGAAACAGCTTTTATTACTGTTCCAGGTTCTCTTAATGCTGTTAGTAATGCTCCTTGTCTTCAATACATGGCAGGACTTGCATTTTTTGAACCATGGATAATTATTACTTTTATTCATATGATTCCAGTAAACCTGTTGGAGTGTATCTGATCTGGCCTCGCACCAGAGAGAGCTCTGTATGTCCTGACTGCCTCAAAAGGGTTTAGCAAGGCCATGTGTTTGTCCAGTGTGCTGCTGTACAGTGTGTGGGGAGTCAGGCAGTGGGCAGGCCTGCCTGTCACCCTGCACAACATATTCATTGGAGCTGACAGCAGACTGTATGGGAGTCAGTCAGGGGCTGCCATGGAGCCCGAGGAGCGGGAATGGAAACGGGCTTTTACACCAAGGACAAAAGATCGACAGGGGATCCAAATTTAAGGTCGTTGCATAACCTGCGGGGACCGAGGGCTCGGGGGTGGGGGTCCAGAGGTTGAGTTGACCGAGGGGAAGCACGCAGTGGGGGAGGACCCTCTTTGACGTCACAGCAGACAGGCTTACTGGAACCCGTAGACCCATGCGAGGTATGACTGCCTGCTGCACTCAGGGAATTATGACACAGGTAGTGATGCATTACTTTAAATCTCCGCCGTGCCCAGGGGATGTGTTTAAATATTGTCTTTGCACAAAGTCATATTGCACTCTAGAGACCATGGTACTGCAGCGAGGGTTTTAATAAAGCTGAACATAACTCTTGTATTATGACTCATAGCTTATATTGTTTTAATCATGATCAATTTCCTTCACTAGGAGTCATTCCTTTGTTAAGATTCAGGTAGGAGGCTGGGGCTGGGTATACAAAGAGAATTTACAGAGACAGACGCTTTGGAGAAAGGTCTGAGCAATTTAGATCCCCGAGCAAACCGAGAGGATCTACTCCCTTTCATTTAATATTAGTGTTAGCTGATCAAACTTTATTGCCATAATATCATTATCCTCATTCTGCCGTGCAGTAGGTGTGAGGGATGTAATTTCCCCATTCTTTCCATATGTGATGCCCTGCCAAGCTTCATACATTGTTAACTCGCTGTGCTTTGTTCTCGAGACTGCCTGACTGAGAAACTATGTGATCCCTGAATGAAGAATACATGGCACAGGTGTAATTATTATAGATTAATGTTCTCTGGTATTCATATCCCTCCACTTCTTTTGCAAATTCTGCACCACCTGCTAATGGTAATTTATGCCAAATTATAGCTATTCTTATTTAAAATGCATTCCGAGCTGTGTTATGTTTATTGCTAAGATTAAATATCCGGTATGGAGATTTATATGCTTCACATGTATTTCATTGCTTATCAAGGTGGCGTAATCTGCCTGTACTGAATTGAGAGAGAAAATAGTTCCAGAAAGCACCTGCAAACCAAATTATAGAACAGTTTCTTTTACATTAATTCTGATTTGGTATTTCTTACAGCTGTAAATATTAATCTTATGTTGTAATCTCATCGACTTTCAGAACTCAGTTACAAAGCATTTTACAAAGGAGTAAAAAACAAAAAGATAAAAGTGAACAGCAAAAGCAATACAGTTAATAAGTCAAGGTGAGATAGGATCTTGTCTTTTGTTCCAGTAAGAATCCCAGCTGCTGCGTTTTGTGTAGAAACAAGAAAAGAGAGGGCCTTTGGACTGAGGCAGGAATACAGAGAGTTGAAGTCTTAAGTGCGATGACAAAAGCATGGATGACTTTTTCTAGACCACTCATAGATAAACACTGCTTAAATGTGTAAATATTCTTCAGTTGAAAGAAACAAGACTGAACAGCTCTGTTAACCTGTTTGTGAAGTTCAAAATGGCATCCCAAATTATGCCAGAGTTTCTTGCTAATGGATTTACAATTTCAGACAGAGTACTTGGTAAATCAGTTAAGTGGAGATGAGTGGGCCAAAAAGGACTATTTATGATTTGATTTCATTTAGTTGTAGGTTTTGCGACATCTTGCACTAAATATGTTCAAGACAGTTTAAGAGAGTGACTTAATGTCAGTTTTACTGGCAGATATAACTGTGTGTCATCCACATAATGAAAATTATTGTCGCAAATAAATGATCTCTGTGTGGTAGAGTGTAAATACAGAATTAAATGGGGCCTAAAATTGAACACTACCCAGAACCAACATATAATGTCTGCTAAAGGTGAGGATGAATTTTCTGTTGACTGAAAACACACTGCATTTAAAACAATTAAATTGGAACAATTCCCAACATCTGACGCCAAAAGGTCATTGGTTGACAGCAGTCTCAGTGCTATGAAGTGCTCTAAAGCCAGAATGGAATATTTCAAAAGTATTATCTTGACACAGAAAGGATATCAGCTGTGTTGAGACAACTTTTCCTAAAACTCCAGGATAAAAGGGGAGTTGGAAAAAATTTGGGCATGCAGCTGTAGCTAGCAAGAGATAAGGGGTCAAGATTTTGTTTCTTATGAGGAAGTGGAACCACTGCATGTTTAAATACAGGAAGAAAAACACCACCAGCCAGAGAGCTATTGATAACAGATTAAATGCTCACTCTGAATGACTGAAGTGCCTCTTAAGGAAACTTTGTGGGAGTTGCAACATGAGACAGCTAGAGGACTTTGTGCAAAATGTTATCTCCTAGTAAAAAAGATTGCAATTACAGCACAATTTTCCATACACCATGATTAAAAAAAATCCAAGTAAGAGATATGTTTAAACTAAAACACCTACTTTAACTTATCCTTTATTCGGTCTAGCGGCAAATCTGAATTTCATAACCAAAATTACCCTGACTTCCTACAGCCATAAAAAAATTCTACATGAAAAACTGAGAACATTTAATAGATCATCCAGACACTGAGCATGTGTAGTGGTTGTGTACATGTGCATCAGAAAGAGACTGTGGAAGCTCCTGTATTTCTGTCTTTCCTCGGCTTGCCACAGACAGTATCATCTGTCAGTGTTCCACTGACAGATGAGGAAGGAAATGACTACTGCCAGTATGACAGGAGCTTATTATAATACACTGGTAACAACTTCCCAAACTGGAACAGGGACCACAGGGTCCACTGCCATTGTCCCTGCTGCAAAGTTATTTAATCCTCCATATTGTCCTTCCTATTTTGTTTTCTGCTGCTGTTCCCTATTCAGCCCTTGCCAAGGTATTACTGTGTTGTGGAACTCATACAGTTCTTTTCTTCTATTGTTGGTATTGCTGGCAGTTGTTAGTGTGTTTCCAAAGACCTATTCTGCTGCTGCCTGTCCAGCGGGGAGGTAAGAGAGTATGTGGAGGGACAGGGTGGTGTGTGTGTGTGTGTGTCAGGAGAAGTACAATTTAGGTTCTTGCCCTGCCAGCAAGCCGGAAGTTGAGTGAGCACCCGACACCCAGAGTAGTGTAACAGGACACACACCCCTCCGCCTGTCTGTCTATCTGTCTGCTCCCATTACCACCAGTATATATAGATAGGAAGACCCGGCAGATAGACATCACTGAGGTGGCTTTCACTTTTATATTGAGAGAAAACTATTGACAAAAACTAAAACCTTTGGCAGGGTTGATTTCCACTATGCAAGACAGTTTATTCCTTGTGCTGCAGTTTATGTAGAAACCCCCAGGTTGGCAGTTTATTGAATGTAAAGTAGGGTGGCTTAGAGGCCGGGGCTGTAGGAGGTCTGCTAATATGCTAACGTCCCCTGGATGGAAGAACTGCTCTCCGTCTCCAAAAGCCACATGTATTAGAAACTAATTCTCTATTGGAATGTGGCACATTTTTATATAGACTGCTGCTGTGGGCATAGAGTATTCAAGATGGAGGCTTTTGTCGCTTTAAGGCACTTGTTTTTAGCTGTTCCATTTTATATAATGTCTGATGGCTAATCTGTTAGATGCATAGTGGGGATTCAGAGCGGATGCTTGTGGGTTTTCTTCAGGGACTGTAGACATGCAGGGAAATATACTGCCTCATATGGTTCTTGGTGCATATGCTCAATTTTGATTTTTAAAATAGCGTGTCTTATAAGAATATTTCTTTTGTCTTGGTCCTTTAAGACAGATGTATTTTTTTTACTTTTATCTCAGACTTCCTAACCCGCAACATCTGGCCCGAGTTGGCTTTGCATGACAAAAAGACATAACATATACTTCATTTGCTTTTAATGGAATCAAAACCTTGAAACATATTCCAAAGCTAATGTTTTAAGCTTTGACTCCAGGAATGGGGAAGCAAAGAGGGTCAGATGAGCTGCATTTTGGGCGGGACGGTTGTTAAATTCGGAAACGACAGACTTTGTGTGTATGTGAGATTCTGAAGGTGGCTTCTCATTCTGCATACGTTCAGATACCATCTTAGCCATGCCTCTGCCAACTTTATGCATAAGTCACAGAACTCCACAGATCTTTTCCTGTGCAAGAGGTGAACTTTATTTTCTCTCTTTCTTGTGTTTTTCTAAAATGGGTCAGCAGATGTTAGAAAGAGAAAAGGAGAGAGAGAGGAGGAGGAGGAGGAAGAAGAAAAACAGCCAAAGCAAACTGTTTGCTTTGCAGTGTGGGCTGAGAAGAGAGATACAGAGAGAAGGAGTGGGAGAGAGTGAGAGAAAGAGACTATGCATCTATGTTCTGCTTTCACATTGGTGAGAAATCTCTGCTTTCCTGGAACAGAAACCACATTCTGTCCTTTGTCATCCGTGGCCCTCAGAGACAATGAGTCTTTATTGTCACCGGTTACGGTCATTTTATAATGTTATTCCAGCATCATGTGCAAAAAGATCATGTTTTCAGACCATATTTCAAAATGTTACGTTGCCATACTGTATATAGTTAAGGCATATATAGTGAGTGTATCTGAATGTATGCATGCATGTAGAAAATAACTCCCTCTGTGCCTCTGCCCCATTCAAGGATCTTTTTGTGTCTCTCTAATGCTGAAAAGTCTTACTTAGCTAGAACCTTTTAGCTCCCTGCAGTCTGCCACATTTCTCAGCCAACTCAGAGGCTAAAGGGCTCTCTGGGTCAGTCCCTGGATTGGACAAAGGAAAGTGAAAAACACCAAAAGGCATCTTTATTAACTCTGTCAGCCTACTGCTGATCTCTTATCACGGGGAAGGGCTGGCTTCTGCCATGGCTGGCTAGACAACAGCAAGACAGCAGCCTGAGAGATGGATGGAAAGAGAGAGGGCAAGAGAAAGTGAGAAGATTAGATTGAAAGTGTTTAATGCTCCGGTTTTCCCTTAATGATTTTTTCATCTTCTGATCTTCGCTGAGCTCTTTTCAAATTTACCATTATCTGGGAGCTGTGGGCACAGCATGAAATGTATAGCCTCACTCATAGCCATAGGATCTCTCTATACTGCAAAACCTCCCTTTTTTAGGATTTATTTTAAATGTATTGATTAAGCATTTATCAGTGGGTTTAGGAAGAGCACAGGAAGCTGCTAAATCCCCAAAGCAACAGTTTAGCTTAGATTTGAACGAGTTTGTTTCACTCTTGCATACAGGTCATTTGTTTGAAATTGTCTCTCTGCAAAGTTGGTTTAATATTACTGTGTTTCATGGGTAATATCCTTATGCTGTACATGCATTTTACTTGTGTTGCAGGTCTGCACAACACAGTGAACCAGTGTCCTGTCAATGAGCATGGCTGCCTGGATTTGGATACGTGTATCCATATGAGCAAGCAGTGTGACGGAGTACCTGACTGCTCTGATGGCTGGGATGAAGGGCCTCACTGCAGAGGTAACACACAAAAGTACACACCTGCACGAACACACACGAGCACACACACATATTTGCTACCTTCCATTTTCTCCAAAACACACTGACAGCTGATAACATCATCATTTTCCCCATTTCTTCCATCACTTGGAAAGATGGAGGGTGGCTCTTTGTTGTGGGTCAAAAATGACCAGCCTGCCACTATTCTATAAAAAAAAATCTCTTTTTCTTCCCATCCAAAAGGGTAATCTCTATCCAATAATCTCCTCTGTTAGGCTCTTTAATGAGCTGGCCTGCTTTGGCCTGTGCTATCACAATGGCATTCCTCTTTCTGGGGGAAAAAGTCATTAATTTATCAATCAGCCTGGATATGAGGCCATTTCCCAAGTCCCTATGGGAATGATGAGCGCTCAGCCCTGATGCAGCCAAAGGAGAATCCCATCAAATCCTCTACTATTAATTAGAGGCGATAGAGGAATGGGAGATGGAACATATTGGGATCCATAGTGTCTGTCTTTGTTGCGGCAGACAAAAGATCAAAATCACTGCTTGCCTATAGAGGATTGGCTCAGCATTCAGCAAGGCGGTCCCCAGATAAAGCTGTCCGACGCTCTGCCTGCTTACTGCTGGGCTAACTCATGTTGGGATTTGCTGATATCCCATGTGTGTCATTTTCTGTTCGGTTACACACTGTCTGCTTTGTGTCCGTCTCTCCGTTGAGCCATTCGTCGGACAAGTGATGTGTTGTCCCATTCACTCTCAATCCTGCCCTGTTCCTGGAATATGGAATGTATTGTATTGCATCAGTTGGCCAAATATTGACTATCAGCACTAAAGTGTCCATGGACCAAAGTCCTAGAACATGGTTTGGACTGCCAAGTTTTCAAACAATGGGCGTAATCTTCTACATACAAACAAAAATCACCGAGTTATCAGTCTTACAAGTTTCAGTGAATCATTCAGAACATTTGAAAAGCGATAAGCATGGTCCAGGAAAGCAGGAGGACAGTTGGGCAGATGAAGTGGACAGTTGTACAGAGTGGGTGAGAGTGTTAGTATCCCACACACTGGTCATTGCTGCTAGACATGCCTTTACACAACACAGTGATGATGTCATCATGGCATAACACACACAGCCTCTCTCTGAGTGCACAAGTCCTGCTGTCCTCAGTAAAGTAGGAGGTAGATGCACACGCACACAGATACACACACATACCCGTTTGTACGTGCATGCTCACAGAGATGTGCATGTGCTTGCGGTTCATGCACGCATGTAGTCATTTATACACACACAAGCATACACACACAGACAAAAATTCACAGTCAGACTCTTGCAAATACACACCCAAACACACCCAAGCCTACACATACAAACACAGCAGCAGTGTGCCCAGAACTTTCTGCGTCGCTGTTTGTGCGTGGCTCATTTCACGGAAAAGCCTGGCCTTTCACAAGCATCCTAGTGTTTGCTTGTACAAACTGCTGGGTTGTGCAAGTATACCTGTGTGCTGACGACTGAAAGCACACTTTGTCATTTAGTGTGTCCAAGTAATTCTGCCAAAGTTGTTGACATGAGGAGTTAGAAAGGGGACCACAGCAAGGCAGTATGGGGAGGAATTTTATCTCACTATAATAAGTTTCCTCAGCATTTGGTATAGTGGTGTGTGTATAGGAACGATAGCAAGGGATTGACCTGGCAGTGCTCCTGGAATGGGTGATACTGCTACAAAGGCAGCACTAGGCCAGCCGGCCTCTCAGCCAGATCAAATCCACGGCTCCAACTGGCCTTGCTTATCACAGCACAGACGCTCACGCAGTAAAAGACAGAGAGCTGACTTGAAGCCATGCGTTTTCCTTATATTCTCTCAGACAGCATTTACTCTAACACCTAATTTATACTTCTGGATTGTTTACAGGATTGTTCAAAACATGCAGATATTCCTGCGCTGTCATGGTGAAAAACAAATGTTTGTGGTAAGGTTCAGAATCTTCTTTAATTAACTAGGCAAGGTGCCGAAGGACACGTGCTTTTGCAGCAAAGAGCCTGCGGGAGTGATTGCAAAAGACGGGAGGTTAAACAAATCCTCTTACATCTGGGAAGAATTGGCCCCTTTAGTGCCTTGCTCAATGGCACAGCAAAAGCAGATGTTTTCCAAGCTTGTTTGGTTATCCAAAGCAGTGACCCTGCAGTCACAAGCCTGCTGGTCTTACTTCAGATCCCTTCCATCCTTTGGTCAAGCAGAAAATATAGTTACGGTCTTAGAAAAGGCTTATTTAACTAATTATAGCCTTTATAGACAATTGGCAGTTATGTTGTTTTTCCGTTATATGGGGGAAAGTTGAGACTATTCATACATTTGTTCTTTCTCCGTCGTTTTGTGGGTGAAGGGGCCTCTCTAG
Source organism: Neoniphon sammara (assembly GCA_900302535.1). NCBI lineage: Eukaryota > Metazoa > Chordata > Actinopteri > Holocentriformes > Holocentridae > Neoniphon > Neoniphon sammara. The sequence continues at coordinate 80,501 of OMKZ01002910.1, read as the reverse complement.
GGGGCAAGGCTGCTTAGACCTCCTCCCCTTAGAAGTGACTGATTGATAGGGAGGAGAAAATGGGGTCACGGCAGTACTCTTGAGAGCTCATCCCTTCTCCTCTGTGCCTCAAAGGGAACCCTGATTATTGCGCTGCATACTATTGTTTATGCATGCAGTGGGCTCTCATTGTCTTTCATGTTACGCTGTAGAATGAGACTTGGTCACAGCCTTCTTGAGGCTGCATACAGAAATGCCACATTTTCATCTGTATTCATCCATGGGTCTTGACCTAAATGAGTTTATTGGCTGCAGTTAGGGTTGTGTTGCATGATAAGACCTGTTTTATTGCCAGTCCTATGGCATCCCTTTCTGTATTCAGAAACAGCACAATGTTGTAAACTATCATGTATTATTAAACTAATGATTGGGTGCTGATTGAGGGAGATCAGAGTATTTAGCTGTGTAGGCCAGCTCTACTGTGTTTGAGAATGCTTGGTGCCAGTGTGTGTGTGTGTGTATGTACTTTTGTGTTTGTGGTTCTTTTGTCTATGTATTTGTACATTTGTGTTTGAATATGTGTGTGTGTGAGTGTAGATTTGCACTGCTGGGGCAGCATGCTGCCATTGTTTGGCACCATGATAGCCCCTGTTTGCTCATTACTCAGGCTACTGCCCTGCTTGTGTTTGCATACTGTTACCTTGCCCCCTTTGACTGCGCAGCATGCAAACTACTGCCTATAAATATACTGTTGCTTAGCCTCAAAGTCTACCCCTCTCCCATACACACGCACATACACACATACCTGGATACACATCATTATCTCCCTGAAGTCTGATTTACCGTGGCCAACCATTTCCAGTATATCTGATTCATTAAGCAGTGCTGTATTTTCCACCAGCTAGTACATATTTTTGATGGAGTGCACCAAGAAGCCAAATCACCACAAAGTAATTTCAGAGAATCATGCAGCTGAATTGTTTTTGGATAGTGCCTGATGTTGTGTTTTAAGCAGTGAGTGGTGATCTGTCGAGCATGGACGAGAAGGGCATTCTGGGAATTGTGGTCCAGCTTAGATAATCGAGCACAGATGAGGTAATACTGTTGAGCCCTACAGGAAAACAGTAGGCTCATGTCAGCTGCAGGTAGAAGACAGGGACATGTGCAGGCTTGTCTGCAGACAGTGAGAGCACAAGGCAAGGAATGTCACAGGAATTACCTCACTCTCAAGTGTCACACACTGCAGCAATCTGTTTTACCATGTGGTTTACAGTTATTTTCAAGACAGATATGCTGCCATAAATATTATCAGCTTGATGTTTTAATGCCATTAAACAATGGCATCTTGCATTTGAATATCTCACTCAATATAAGCATGGTATAGCTTCAAAGAAGCGTTGCAACCAGCAGATACAGAATATGTAAGTGAGATTGTTAAAATAAAAAAAAAAAAAAATTTCTAACTTTGAAGCTACTTAAGGAGAAATTTAAGGGAATATTCAAGTTTAAGGGGTAAATAAGAACAGTCTTTAACAAGCCAGGTGATGGAAAGAATTAACTGATCTTTTTGAGGAGTAGCGCTTATGAAATCATTCAGTCGTGACTGCTTTGCCTCGTAACTGCAGTCATGACCCCAGTGCGGCCCGGCCC
>OMKZ01002910.1:27453-54431 GCA_900302535.1 Neoniphon sammara | reverse complement strand
CTCCCTCAGCCCTGACCAGTTTCGAGGTGGTGATCCAGTATGGGCTGGCTACCCCAGAGGGCCTGGCTGTGGACTGGATTGCCGGGAACATCTACTGGGTGGAGAGCAATTTGGACCAGATTGAAGTGGCCAAGCTGGATGGGACCATGAGAACCACCCTTCTGGCTGGAGATGTGGAGCACCCCCGAGCCATCGCCCTGGACCCTCGTGATGGGTGAGAAGCACACATCTAGAAAATCAGGAACTGTATTGACGCTTTTAGAAAATGGGAGTTCACAATCTTATAACTTGTTCTTGCATGGAATTCATGCAAGAATTCCATGCAATCCCTCTTAGAACATATGCCATATCTTCTATGAAAAGGACATCATATCAAGTGATGTCAAGTGATACTGCACACATCTGTTCTATGATGATACTATTCACATCCATTGTTTTCTTGTTGGCAGTATTCTCTTCTGGACTGATTGGGATGCCAGCCTGCCCAGGATTGAGGCGTCGTCAATGAGTGGGGAAGGCAGGCGCACCATCCACAGGGAGACAGGCAGCGGTGGCTGGCCCAACGGACTCACGGTGGACTACATGGAGAGACGCATTGTCTGGATTGATGCCAGGTAGCTTCTGCCGTTAGTCACTGAGACAATACACAGAGTGCTCTCATTGCGCTGCACCCACCCACTTATTCACGCACTTATTACCTCACCCGCTCACTCTCTCTCTGCTTACCATTATCCATTGTTCACTCTGTCTTTTTAAGAAACATGCAGATGTGCCGCTTATGTAAAGCTACACACATAGCACCACCTCATTATCATCATCTGACACACCGATACTTTGGCCTGCGTACACATCACTACTGATATAATTATCTCCGTCCTGCTTCTTCTCCAGGTCGGATGCTATCTACTCTGCTCTCTATGATGGTTCTGGGCTGATTGAAGTTTTGCGGGGTCACGAGTACCTTTCCCACCCCTTTGCCGTCACCATGTACGGAGGGGAAGTCTACTGGACCGACTGGAGGACGAACACGCTGGCCAAAGCCAACAAATGGACAGGAAACAACGTCACCGTGGTCCAGCGCACCAACACGCAGCCCTTTGACCTGCAGGTTTACCACCCATCCAGACAACCCCAGGGTAGGTCACACATATACAAATGCATACATGGTCATAGGGAAATGCACACACACACAGACACACACACTTACCCCTGGCTGTCAGCATGGCAGGCTGATTTAGGTATAGTGCTTTAACTCAAAGGGCAGCACTGAAGAGCTCACAGTTCGCTGCTGCCTGTGTAGATTCACAACTCCAATTCCCCAAAGACAGCTGACCTTTTAGAGCTGTGAGACGTGTTGTCTCCTCACACCGGCAGCAATTTGGACACCTCCTGCTGCCTTGTTGATCAAAAGGCCACCGCACTGTTTGGCATATCCCAGTAGCTAGGTAAAGAGCTACCCCTCCTCCTTTGGCTTAAATGTCATGTGTTGATCTCACACTTGATTGACAAGATGGCAATAAGATTGTCACAACTGTTTTGCAGTATGCTGTCACACTGGACTGTCACCTTGATGTTTAAGTGGCCAGTGGCTATGGGGTCCCAAGGGTGTGTGGGCAGCAGAGAGGCAGTGGGTATTGTGATTGGAGGCAGGAAAAGAGAGATCTCACGGTCTTGTTGATTGACAGCTCCAACCAATTCCCATGACAGTGACAGGGGAACAAACTGTGTCTGACAAGTCTAGTAGACTGAGTCTTTTCTACACACTGGCTGGCTCTGACTCTCCATGAGTGCACATTTATAGACGGTTCAATACAGGCGGTGAAAATACCCAACGACTCTATCGTTTAATTTAGTGGGGCTGTGTTGAAATGCAGCCTCACATTGCACTACCAGCTTGTATAAAAATGCATTTTCCTGATTTCCTGTAATCTATGTAATAAACTGTAAACCTTAAAGAAAACAACTTACCTCTGTCTCTGATTCTCTCTCTCAGCTCCTAACCCTTGTGCCACCAGTGATGGGAAAGGCCCCTGCTCCCACCTGTGTCTCATCAACTTCAACCAGACATTCTCCTGTGCCTGCCCTCACCTCATGAAGCTGCAGCCTGACAAACGCACTTGCAAAGGTGAAGACATAACAAAGACCGACACTTGCGCGCACACACACACACGATTAGCAAAGATCAGATAGGGCTCCTCCTCTGTACAAATAGATAAAAAGTCATGATTCATTTGGAAACAGTTGAGCAAAGCACACACACACACACACACACACACACACGCACACACACAATGATATGCAACTGCAGCCATGCTCTAGCTTCCTTTAGCTTGAAGACAACTCAGGCAGAGCTCACATCCTCACACACTTACATACTAGCACTAACCCTGTACACACACATTTCACACATTTGTATTACTATCATTTTATGGACATTGTATTGACTTTTTCATTCTTGATAGCCTTGCCTAACCCTAACTCTTATTGTAGTTTTAACCTGTAACCTACAATTCAGTTATTTTTCTCGGGACCAGGCAGAGCGTGCATGCTCACACCTGCACACGCGCACACACACACACACACACACACACACACATACATACATATACACAGAGCTGTCATACGTAATCCACGTCATTGAAGAGCAACGGACAGGCTCCTTCCTTGCTGAAATCCTCTCTCAGGAGTCGTCTCTCACTGGAGGGATGCGCTTTGCTCTCCCGAGCCTGACATCAGTGTCATTTGCTGTCATCTCTCATGAAAGAAGATCTGATTGCATCCCCTGTGTTTGTGCCACACTGCCCTCTTTAATTTCATTTCCATTTCATTCCATATCAAAGATTGTCACAAGCGATATGTGCTAAAGTCTTCATTTAGTGCAGTTTGATTTCATGAGTGGGGTTCATGATGGTTTCAGAGCGGTGGCTTTGGGAATTGGTGTGTGCGCGCCCTCTCATCCTTATGTACCAATCTGGATGTTTAGCATTCTACAGAACAATCCTCATCTCTGCAGTGTTAGATGTGAGGATAATTGGATTAGAGGGCTTCTGATGCATTCTTCATTAACATGGGCAGCATCAGGGAGTAGAATAGAGCCCCAGCCAAACCAGAGCTCCCTCTGATCTGATTCACATCCACCGCTCAAGCTGAGTTACGGATATAACTGCAGTTCTGTGAATTCTGCATTACCCTGTTGGCACCGTGGAGCCTTCTCTGTCAGCTCTTAGCCTCATTACCAAAACTCTTGTAGACCTAAGAATAACTTGCAGCAGGTGTTGGTCTTTGAAACACGAAAGAACATTTGTTGAGTTCTTAGATATTCCTTAGGGCAATGACAAGTTATTGTAATTAAAAACATGATTGAAAACTTTGTTTGCTGTCCACCTCCTCTCTCTCTTTATCTCCCTGTTCTCACTTGTGGGTTACTTAAATATTCATTCTGTAAATAAAAGGTTGTTGAAATTTAGTGATTCAAATTGCTCTTATTGTCCTTGTTTTCTCTGTTCTCCTCTCCAGAGTCCCGTAAGTTCCTCCTTTATGCCCGTCAGATCGAGATCCGGGGTGTAGACATTGACAACCCCTACTACAACTACATCATCTCCTTCACCGTGCCAGACATAGACAATGTGACGGTGGTGGACTATGATGCCGTGGAGCATCGCATTTACTGGTCAGACGTCCGCACCCAGACCATCAAGAGAGCTTTCATCAATGGTACTGGCGTGGAGACTGTTGTGTCTGCTGGTAAGAACAAGTGCCAGAATATCTGTCGGAATGATATTACATCTGTTCACGATTAACACCTCTGCTGTTGTGAAAACCAGTTTTAATACATTTCTTTTTCTTTTTTTAATTGCAACTAGAAATTTGTATTTATTCTAGTAATTTGAAGATGTTTTCACACGCCCCCACCCATCCCCAAAAAGAAAAGAAAAGAAAAAAGAATTCAGCTGCATGCTCAGGTAACCCAACCTTTTTCATTGTGGCTCTGACATTTCTCAGACCTCCCCAACGCCCATGGCCTGGCAGTGGACTGGGTGTCCAGGAATCTCTTCTGGACCAGCTATGATGCCAATAAGAAGCAGATCAATGTGGCCAGACTGGATGGTTCTTTCAAGAATGCTGTCATCCAGGGCCTGGACAAGCCCCACTGTCTGGTGCTGCACCCTCTACTGGGGTGAGTTTTATCTCCAGTTTAGTTAGGGCTTCATTTCCAGACATGAATTCCCTTTCTTAGGCTCATCTTATTTTCCTATATATATGCATGTTTGCATAATTGGTTTACATATTAAATCATGTGAATGTGTCAGTGAGGGGAACTTAGGAGAAACAACACCGAAAAAGTCATTTTCATCATCCATGTATTGCCGGCAGGTCAATAAATGGTAATCAGGAAAGTGCCAGAATTACCAAATCTCTCCTGTTACTGGGAATGACAGGAAGGTGTTGTAAGCTCAGTCGTGACTGGGTGAACTTGCCCAGTCATGACTATTGCAGGAGGAACTTGCCATCCCACTCGGGACCTAACCTCTTAGTACTTCGGGTCAGTATGTGCGGTTGTGGCAAATGCAAAGGGGAACTGGTGGCTTTCTGCTACCTCAAGTACAAGTCAGCTGAGGAGCCCGTCTTTTTGACAGGACACAACCGGAGGATTTTAGCTTTTCGTTAGCGCCCCCTCTCCTTGTGTCACTAATCTCTTACACCATGCATGTCCATCCTCAGGAAGCTCTACTGGACAGATGGAGACAACATTAGCATGGCTAACATGGATGGTAGCAATCATACCACACTCTTCACCAATCAGAAAGGGCCAGTAGGTGAGTGGCAGAACCCCTACCTCTGCAAATAAATGATTGACTGCTGAATGATACTAAAAGTCTATTAAAATATAAGACAGAGGCAGTGGATTGAGCAAATTGGGAGATAGTGTATGAAAGAATGTTAATTGTGCTGTAATTATTTATTCTTTCCACCCAGGCCTCTCTATTGACTATGAAAATGAGCAGCTTTACTGGATCAGCTCAGGCAACAGCACCATCAGCCGCTGTAAGCTGGATGGATCTAAACTGGAGGTCCTGGAGGGGGCTAAGGGCAAACTGACGAAGGCTACTGCGCTGGCCATCATGGGTAAGGAGTAAAGGATGATATTTTAGATTGTTTCTTTGAGTCTAATCTCACAATTACACAGAAAGTTTCATGCCATGTCAGCTGATAACAGATGACATAAGCCAAACTTCTCTGAGTGTAGGAGACAAGCTGTGGTGGGCAGACCAGGGAACTGACCAGATAGGAACATGTGACAAGAAGGACGGGGGTAGCTGGAAGGTTCTGCGAAACAACACCTCCCCCATGATGCACATGAGGATATATGATGAGGATGTGCAAAAAGGTAAGAAAAATAAATAAATCACATTGTCTGGTAAAAAAAAATAGAGAAGCAATGCTGTGTTCGATGGAGTTCAGTGTTTGTTAGAAGTGAGTAAAATAGCATTTGCATGTACTTTTCATTGCTTGTTTTAGCCTGCTTAGGTGCCAGTTGGGTGAGTTTCCCTGCATAAGACTCTACAATTAGTGTCAACAAATCCAGACAATAACAGAATAGAATTGCAAGTTTTGGAATTTAAATTTAGAATACTTTTCTCTGATTGCTGCCTTACTTGACTCTGTAATGGACCTGATGCTGATGTAAAACCCACTCATTTTGTGCTCCATGCAGGTTAAAAGCACAGAAAAAAAGACTGCTTGTTTGCAAAATAAATCTCAACTCAGGGCTGATTTTCTAACTTATATTCCTCTCTCTTGTTCCTGTAGCGGGCGTCAACCTGTGCAGTAACAACAACGGAGACTGTTCCCAGCTGTGTCTGCCCACTTCACCCACCACCAGGGCCTGCATGTGCACCGCTGGATACAGCCTCAAGTCTGGGCAGCAGTCTTGTGAGGGTAAGACACTGGCACTGCTTCACACTTACAGTCTCAGTCACAGTTTATCCTAAAACTAAAAATCTATTCTGCTGTCTTTGAGCAGGTATGGGCTCTTTCCTGCTTTACTCTGTTCACGAGGGAATCAGAGGAATTCCACTGGACCCAGCAGACAAGTCCGATGCCCTAGTCCCCGTGTCTGGCACCTCTCTGGCCGTTGGCATTGATTTCCATGCTGGTGAGAGACAACAGTAACAAGATGGCCGTGCTTTACTGGCATTTTAAAGCTGTCATCATTCCACTGAAGCACTATTATAGGAAGATACTCACGACCTCTGCCTTTCCAGAGAACGACACCATCTACTGGGTGGACATGGGCCTGAGCACCATCAGCAGGGCTAAGAGAGATCAGACATGGAGAGAAGATGTTGTCACTAATGGAATTGGCAGGGTGGAGGGCATCACTGTTGACTGGATAGCAGGTATAGTCAAAGCATATCTGAAATCCCATATTAATGCTGTTCAGCATCTGTATAGCTGCTAATGTATGTACAAAGCATGGGTAAAGGATCATAAAGGTCTTTTTCATCCTTCTTATTTTACAGGGAATATTTACTGGACTGACCAGGGCTTTGATGTGATCGAGGTGGCCAGACTGAATGGCTCCTTCCGCTACGTGGTCATTTCTCAGGGCCTGGACAAGCCCCGCGCCATCACTGTCCATCCAGTGAAAGGGTAAGGCTCCTGGTTATGGGTCTGCCTTTTGCATCAGTGTTGTCACAAGACATCTAAATTGTGGTGTTGGAGCTTCAGCTGTACGTGGTGTTTTTCTTGTTTCTCCTGAAATTTATTTTTAAACCGTCTCCTGTTGCCTGTCCCTCTGCGTAGGTATCTGTTCTGGACAGAATGGGGTCAGTATCCTCGTATTGAGCGCTCTCGGTTGGATGGCACCCAGAGGTTGGTCTTGGTCAATGTCAGCATCAGCTGGCCCAATGGCATCTCCATCGACTACCAGGTTTGGACCACAGCTGACATACACATTTGTCAATATTAAAAGATAATGTTTACCATGTCTAATATAAATGAATATACTCAGTTTTTATTGTTGTGTTGCCTCTATATGTATACATTTTAAAAATCGTTAACTCTATAGCTGCTGTGCAGTGATTTTTAACTATACACATTCTCCTACTGCATACCGTGTTCGCCATGTTCACCATTATACACTCCAAATTTAAGAAGAAAGACCCTTCTACAGGGAAGGTAGTCCATGGTAATATAAAGAAATATGCTATATTGTTTTTGTGTCATATTTGGTGTAACTGCCAAACTTACTTTAAACTCAATTATCGTTTATCTTTGGAGCTGCTACAAGTTCACTTTTTTGCGAATGCCAGTCATCTATAATCACTCAACATGGTGTATGTTAAAATGTTAGCATGAAGCCATGCCAGTGACCAGTGGACCATTCTCCCAAAAACTTGATGTATTGTTTTAAAGTTATATTTACTGAAACTGCCTAGTTAGTTTTGTCTAATTAACATTTTGAAGTTATGACATTTCTTGAAGAATCTACATTGTTCTGACCTGATTATGTCCACAGGAGGGTCTACTGTACTGGTGCGATGCCAGGACTGACAAGATTGAGCGCATCAACCTGGAAACTGGAGAGAACAGAGAACTGGTCCTGGCAAACAACAACATGGACATGTTTGCTGTGTCTGTCTTTGAGGAATATATCTACTGGAGTGATAGGTCAGTGAGCTATTCAGTTATGCTTTATTCATTACTTTAACTATCCATCCTTAATCTCTAAATGCATGAATGCGTGAATCATTTATAAGATTTCATGTTGTATTACATTATAAAATGGCTGAAAGTGTTTTCCTCTTTTTTGTCCAGGACTCATGCCAATGGCTCCATCAAGAGAGGCAGCAAAGACAATGCTACAGACTCTGTCCAACTCAGGACTGGCATTGGTGTGCAGCTGAAAGACATCAAGGTTTTCAACAGAGCCAGGCAGCAAGGTAGGAACACACACATGCACGCACACACACACACACACACACACACACACACCCATGAAAACTTCCACTCAACTTAATCATCACCCTGGGAATCATCAGAATGCAGTGTTTAACCAAGCTCATTATTTGTTTAGCAGCATACCACATAAACAAAGTGTCACATTGTCCCCAGGCACCAACATCTGCAAAGACAACAATGGTGGCTGTGAACAGCTGTGTCTGTACCGTGGCAACGGGGAGCGCACCTGCGCCTGTGCTCATGGCATGTTAGCCGAGGACAACAGCAGTTGCCGTGATTACGACGGGTACCTACTGTACTCGGAGCGAACCATTCTGAAGAGCATCCACCTGTCAGATGAAACAAACCTGAATGCGCCGATCAAGCCCTTCGAGGACCCGGACCACATGAAAAATGTCATCGCCCTCAGCTTTGACTATCATGGGGGTGGAGGGAAGGGAGCCAACCGCATCTTCTTCAGCGACATCCACTTTGGCAACATCCAGCAGATCAATGATGATGGCACAGACCGCAAGATTGTGGTGGACAGTGAGTATCAAGTCATCAGTTACAGATCATTAAGTCAGTAACATGTCAGATAATATTGTTCCATTAAGGAATACAGCTGTATGTGACAACTTACCACTGATGTCTACACCACATCACTTCACTTAAACTTGTTTATTCCTTTCTCTACTCTGTACTTTAGCAGTGTTGACTAGTGGTACCATTTTTTATCTTCTCCATTAATAATTGAGTGTTGTCCCTTGTTCCCGCTACACTATAAACAAACCATCGTCACGCAGGTTGACAACCCAAAGACCTTTGAGTGAACCTCTGTAATAAACACACAGCTGGAGCCTCTCAGCTTGGAGAGAAACATTACTTAGGGCTGTCGTTTGAAGAAAACACAGACACACACACACACACACACACACACACACACCACACACCCACACACACACACACACACACACACACACACATGGATACGCACACATACATACATCAGTGACATAATGAATCAGGTTTCCCCAGTTTAAATATACAGTAGCCTGCCCCACTGGATGTAATGTAACTTATTCATCATCCAAATCGTATTTCTGTCTTCAGCGCTCCATAAAACACTGGAAAATGACCCATAATTGGGCCGTAGGGCAGGGAGACCCTCTTTCAAATGGAAGGCATCCACATGTACGACCGAAAAGTTCAACGAGTTCATGCTAAAAATTGAGATCTCTAAAAAAAAATTTCCACAAGCCCACAGTGAAACTTCTAAGAAGTGATGAAGGAGGAAACATTTAGCCATCGCTGAATGAAGTTTTTTCTCATGCAACCCTGTGAAAGACTCTGTGTCTAACAGCTCACTCAGAGGTGAAGAGATTGATTTTGTTTTGATTTTTTTATTTTTAAAAAGCAGACAGGGTTCAGTTTGTTGATGTCAGCTCAGTTTGTCTTTGTCATCTCAGCTGCCACAAAACACAGCCTATGGCTAAAGGCACTGTTTGAAATCGGTTGATCTACAGTCAGTACCACACGAGACTGAACCAAACATGACTTAAAGAAAACCAGAGTCTTGGTTGTCTGGCAGGATATAAATGGGATTACCAACTCTTCATTATCAAGCCAGTTTGCTATTTTTTGCCACCTGAACCACATTTCTGCTTCACCTGTGTTTCAACTAGCATGGGGAAGCACTGATAATGACAAAAAAATTCCTTTTCAGATGAACTGTTCCTTTAATGAATGTTTATGCAAATGAACAATAAGCCATTTGCTGTTATCTTTGCCTCCAGCCATGATCACCAGACTCCTTTGGCGGGCCCTGTGCCTGTTGGCCCTGCTCTGCACCACCTCACACTTCAGCTCTGCCGACACGCTCCCGGACTCCTCAGCCCCAGAGAAAGGAGTCACTTTCAGCCACGTCTATAAAATCGACATCCCTGGGAGCTCCAGCTGTAAAGTAGAGAGCCTGCCACCGCAGGATGAAGCAGGTCAATATTAGAATGAAAATGAGAGGGAGAATGCAAATGAGTATGACGGTCTACTATTTACATGCACTCCTATTTCTGTTCCTTTGTATAGACATGGAGCTGTTTTGAGAGGTATATTTTGATGTTGGAAATAATCAGAAGAAAACCAAATTAATTAAAATGAGTGAAGCTGAAATGCTTTTTATGAGAGACCAAGAAGGAATTGTTTGGGCAGGAATGTACTGTAGTTTGATGTTTGATTTACCCATACACATTTATTTTACCCAATATGTGCAAAAGGCAAGGGCACCTTAAAAAACACTTATTATATCCTTGAATTTTGTTGCATTTTGTAGGTGTGCAGACAGATTTGGAGAGCACAGCCACTGTGGACGGAGAGAACGACATTGTCTTCAGACACAACATCAGGCTGCAGACGCCCAAGTGTGACTGCGCGGAGTCAGAGAGCTTTAAGTCTCTGCTGTACAGAGTCAATGGGCTGGAAGAAGAAGTCAACTACCTGAAGACCCAGTGTGCTCAGGGATGCTGTGGGAAAGGTGGTGCCTCAGGCAAGTTGGGTCACACCCTAATAGGATTATTTGAATACACAAAGTGCATTTAGTTTCTTAGCTAATGAGTTAATTAAGCCTATTTAATAACTGTTTGCATGATTTATGGTGAGGAAATGCTGCTAGCGTTTCCTCCACATTTAGGTTGCCTTTGCCCCCCAAATCACTAAGTCCGCCCCTGATGCTTATGGTACATGGAGAGAAGAAATGTTTTTGGTAAAGAGCAAGTGATCTCAGGGAGGCTGTGGGAAGTGGGTTACATGTAATATCTCTGAAAACACAGCATCTTTCTATCTATCTATCTATCTACCTACCAACCATCACAGAGCTTTTTTCCCTTCTTTCCCTAGGTGTGGACACAAGCTGTAGTGGCCATGGTACCTACCAACACGACTCCTGCAGCTGCCTCTGTGACCCAGGCTGGGAAGGCCCAGACTGCTCTGTGTCCACCTGCCCTGACGACTGCAACGACAACGGCCGGTGTGTGGACGGGAAGTGTGTGTGCCACCAGGGCTACACGGGATACGACTGCAGCCAGCTGATGTGCCCAGACAACTGCAATGACAAGGGGCACTGCGTGGACGGAAAATGCGTGTGCTTCCCACACTTCACTGGCGAGGACTGCAGCGTCCAGAAGTGTCCCAATGACTGCATCGGGAACGGACGGTGTGTGGATGGCCGGTGCATCTGTGACGAAGGGTTTTTTGGGGATGACTGTTCACTGGGTAAGCTATTCAAACATACAATAATACAAAGTTCTAAAAAAACAGTTAAAACAATTTCTGGCAATGCCTTTTCAGTGGGCAGGCACTAGGCACAGACTATATGAAGTTTTAAGTACAGTGCAATTTAAAGGTGCACTACGCAAAATTACTGTGAGTATACTGAAGTGAGGTCCCTTTACACTCAACTGACAAAAATGTGGCGTAAGCACATAATGTATCAGTGAGTTGGTCCTACAGTGAGAACCATGAAGATGCAACCATCAAATTACATGCCTGTTCCATGTTTTTTTGTCAGGTGAGTCTAAAGGGTCCTCACCCTTGGCAATTTTGTGTAGTCCACCTTTAAAGTGCAGTGTATTGACTAGTCATGCATAGGTGAGGTAAAAAAGACAATAGATACAGATCCTAAAGGAGACTTGATATGTAAATTGTTTTGGTTATGACACGCAGGAAGATTTATGGCAGTATCAGTGGGCAATTCAGCCACAAATTATGGCCAAATTATGACCAACCAATTATTAAATTGTGACCAATTTATTTTCTAGTCATTTTGTTCCTTACAGACAGCAATGTCATCCATATTAATTTTGTCCCTGTTAGCATTTCTTATCCCAGCTGCATAGCAACATTTCCCATCACGTTTTGATGAATTTGGTAGAGATGACGGGTAAGCATATGTCACCATGATCTTATGAGGGTAAATTATGTATCTAGGGTGCAGTATCATAACTTTTATGGCCTAGAAGTACATTTAGGCTCATCGGTGTTTCTCATGAGATTAAAATTCACAATTCCCCCACTTTATTTACAGTCATCTCTGATGACTCTGTTGGCAGCAAGCAGTGAATATTATTAGTTATCTCACAAAAAACACAGATGCTACAAGGTGTTCTGGGACCCATAAAATTATGACACCAGTCCCTACTGTATAATTTTACCCTCATATAATTTAGTCAGTAGTTTAAGACCTGCCTGACTGAAGACTAAGAGCATCTAAAGTTATGGCAGTTATCTTAATGGCCATAGTGACCTGCTACTCTGGAATTGAAAGCATCTCTCAGACAGTTATTTCTGCTGCAGTAGCTCATAGGGCCGGATTCGTGAGCTGCTCACAAGACCACTGTTAGCAACTGTGGGCCTCCCCGACAATTTATGACATCGGACACACAACACCGCAGGAATATAAGAATACCCCGCAGTCTTCCAACGATCCCTCTAGCTTTGGCCCTCTTTAATAATCACCATCATTCCTGCTAAGCTCACAATGCCCCAAATACTATTACTGTACCACCCATAATTTTAGCCCAGGCAAACAGAAAAATGAGCAGCAGTCCAGCATTGACAGTTTAAGTCGCCAAGTTCACACTTTGTGACTGTGACAGTAATTGCTAAAAGCCTGGGAGATCTTGGCTGTTTGGCTCAGAGTGAATGGCACTGAATGTTTCACTATGTCAGAGTCCATGTCGCTCCAAAAAGAAAAGTGGTAGACGCTCACCAGACTGTTTTAAAATAATGTCCTATATATGGCAACATTTCTTTCCATGTTACTCTTTGCCATTTCTTCTACTACATTCAACCCACAATGCTAAGGCACATCCAAGCTGGGAAGTTTCAACTTTTTCATCATGGGAATCATAAAACTTTGTCGCAACATTTGTTTTGTGTGAATCGACCAAAAGAAGTCCCACAATCCATTTCAGGTCCTGACCTATAGGTTAGGAAAGCAGAATGGTGTATTCAGGATATGGTCTACAAGGTAGACTGCTATCACAGTCATCTATCTCAAACCCCTGATGGAGGTTTAGGTTCTTCTAGCTGTGTTTGCTCTGCAGAGGTAAAGAGTTAAAGGTAGATTTACAGCTTCGTGTGTAGGAGCTGTTGAATGGATTCCAACAACAGCAGTGGCACCGTGTCAGAGGAAAAGAGAGGGAGGAGAGGAGAGTGGGAGGTAAGAAAAAATACAATTTGTTGATTTTAGGTGTTAGCAATAATAGTCGCAGGAGAAGAGAAAGTACAAAAGCAAAACAGTCGAGACGTTCTTTGTGTAATGTGGCTTGTATCCATTTCAACACCTGGTTGATAGATGTCAATCTACTCCCAAGGTGATGACATTAATATGATTCTTGAAGTGATGGTCCAGTGCTCTCTCACTTCATGTCCCTGACCCAGCACTGCAGCTCTAATGTTATTTTCTTATGGCTGCTATCAAAGGCAGAAGTCATGGTGGTTTTGAACTCAGTGGTGCTTTAACAATAGTGATATTTCTTTAACCTGAACTCTTACTTACACCATGGATCATAGCAATTTCAGGATGATAAATATTAAGAGGACAGTTGAGAAACTGAATATAACCAGGATTATGTGGGTAAGACTAAGTTTAGTGAGCCTAGTGAATGTTTTAGAGGCAGAAGCCAACACAGTTGGGATATAATATTTAAAACTTTATGCTTTCTATCTCAGAGCTCTTTTCTTTCAATTAAAGGCACATTCCCAAACAAAAATACTTGTTTTCAATTTAATGCAACCTTTGTATTTTCTCTTAAAGGTACACTATGCAAAACTGAGGATAGACTGTTTACATTTGATTGACGAAAATTGTGGAATAAGCACAATCAATCAGTGAGCCAGGCCGATGATGAGGACCATGTAGACTTAACCATCAAATTACATGCTTATTCCACATTTTGGTCAGTTGAGTCTAAAAATCCTCACTTAAATTAACCCTCAGCAGTTTTGCTTAGGATCACATCACAAAATGAATTGAACTAAGTGAATTGTCTTAAAACACGTTATGCAAATGTCTGATGATAAAGCTGATGCTGGTGCGGGAGATGTTTGATAAAGAGACAGAGAAAAATTAAAAAACGGAGAGAGTAAGACTTGCCTGAACTCCCGTTCGATGTGCCCTGACAGTGTTAGCAGAATACTGATGTTTTCTTGGCTCTCAGTCCTTACACTTTAGATTTACACCCTGTTTCTTTCAGGAGGTCCAAATATAACTCATTTTAAACCGTAATTTCTTCCTTCATAATGTATTTCTCTCATTTTCAATCACAGAAGACACAAATTTCCATGTGCTTGCTCTTTTTCCCATATGTATATGTTAATTTATTCGTCCCGACGGCTGCTCTGAAATATTATTTAAGGCTAAAGATCATTGCTAGTCGTGCCTGAGTAGCAGTGGGGGTATTAACTGCTACTGGATGGAAAAGCTCCTGCTAACTTTTAGGAAAACATAAAGCTTCCTGACTTCACCTTGTGGAACAATGTCCAAAACTGATGTGAATTCCTTTCTGGTCAAAGTGACGGCCGACTCCTTTAGCACCCATTTCACGTTTCTCCCTTGAGGTACCCTACTACTTCTTTGAACCATCTAGCATTTATTTCCCACTGAAAATGCCTCTCACTCGTGGAAACCCTGACTCCCCAACACTGCTGACTCGCTGTCTCCTCTCTCTTGGCTCATGATTTGTTTTTGTACTCCCCCTAGTTATATACCTTCTTATTCGCCCCCTACCATACTTTTTCCATTATTTCAATTGAAGGACTCTGGCTTTGTATCGTACGGTAACCACAGAAAACCAATATCTTCTCCCATTTTCCATCTCAGGTTTTGGGGGGGGGGCCTCAAAGTTCAAAATAGTGCATTTGTTGGACAAAGTTCATGGCGCCTCACACATTGTGTAAGAGGCTCAGGAAAAAAAGAAATGAGCGAAGGAGAACAATAACACCAATGAGTAATTATCTAACCTCTTCTCTTCCCTCTACTTGGTCTAAATTGAATTTTCTGAGTGTTTTTGGGCATTTTTGCAGTGAATGTGCACATGTACTTGAGAATGACAAACCAAAAGGGACAAAAACATGGAACTGGAAGCAGAGCATGAGTCGGGAACCAACAAAAAGACTGAAACATGTCACAAGGTTAAGTAACCTTTATCAAACTCTCTCTCTCTCTCTCTCTCTCTCTCTCTCTCTCTCTCTCAGTCCTGGGCCCTAAGGGTCTGCGGTTGGTCCAGGTGACTGATGTCTCTCTTCTGGTGGAGTGGGAGCCGGTTCTCGGGGCAGAGTACTACGTCTTGACCTATAAACCCAAGGATGATGACAGCAGCCTGGAGGAAGTAAGGGCTGTTTACTGGTAGCTGTTGTTTTAACCTTTAACACTGGTCAGTCAAAATAGTGAAATAAGGACGCAGCAAGAGAGGAATATGAGAAAAGTAAATCTACAGAAGGCCATAGAACCACATTTTCCCCAAACATTTAAACAATTATAATAGAGCACAAAACTCAACTGTAGAAGTAGCCACTTAAACATTAGCCAACAATTGCTAGTGGCTCCAAATGGCAGTAAAAGGTAAATGTCTGAAAAGTGTTTGAACTTCAGCTGACTATTTTGAATTTAAGTCACACTTGACATGGGAAGTTCCACCTAGACCTACATGTAACAGGCACTCTGGGGAACAACAATCATTTTCCCAATGGAGGTGGGCAAAAAATATTACTTTAAAATGTGAACCTGTATCTCTCTGGATTCTGGAAATCCATTTGTTTCCAATATGTTCTTCAGTGGGGAATCTATGAACTGATGGGCTTTTTTATAGATGTTTGTCTGATTCCTAACATTTGACTGATGTGCGTTTTGATGCACAGCCGTTCCACATAGTGACTATACACACTCCGTAGAGTTTCCCACCCGAAGCGTGACCAAAGTTCAGAATGGCTGATGTGGGAATAAGGTATACCCAGAAATCATGCAACATAACCTCAGTAAACTCAACATGGCATGCTCATTTTATGGTTGATTTATACCAACCAAAGTACACCAAAGGGATGAGAGAGGCATAAGATTTAATGCCGGAGAGTCCAGTTTTCCATACCTGACAGCACAGTTTCAATCAGGCAAACAGGCAAATCTACTGCATCTCAATCAAAGGATTATCAATGGACCGCTCTGCTGCAGCCTCACTTTGTGATTCAGGTTGATAAGGCAGGTGTATTTTTACATAAACATTTTACCTAATGCAATTTTCATGCTCACTGATTGGTTTAAGTCTGTCAAAGTTGACTCAACCTTCTGTATCCTCAACCTAGGTGAGGGTACCCAACTCGGAGAACTCCTACCTGATCACAGGACTGACTCCAGGGGTCACCTACATCGTCGAGGTGTACGCCGTCATCAAAGGATACCAAAGTGAAGCGGACAGGATTGAAGCTATCACAGGTGAGGAGAGACGACTGTGATGATGGCTGCTGATCACAAATCTCAGTGAGGCCTTAAAGTGTGTGTGTGTGTGTGTGTGTGTGTGTGTGTGTGTATGGATTAAATAAGCACTTTTCATGATAGAAGACACTACCAGTGAAAAGAAATGGGTAGGGTGTGCCTTAAAAGAGTCAGTGCAAAGCAGATGTGACCGCTATGAGCTCAATATGGGATGGAGGCATGGCCCCAAGCCTAATGATGTTTTCTCAGGATTAAATGGTCACATATTAAGTTAAATGTAGCAGTGGCAAAGGGGCTTTAATGTATTTGAATATCACACAGTGAAATTTTTAGAAGAAGGAGGTGCAGCATTTTCTGTTTTAAAATTTGTGAAACTTGCATATTAAACAAACACATTTCATAGGAGAGAAACACACCATATGTGAGGTGTTGTGTAGTTGTTATGTAGTACATTTAATCTTAGCATTTTGGAGAGGTGATCTTCATACTTACAAAAATAAGGATATAATTTCCAAGTATCGTTGTAAGATGAGGATCGGGCTATCCTCAATAACTGAACCCTGAATGAGAAATGGAGAAAGAATAGAGATAGCAGCCAAATGGAACCACCTCAGCAGGACCTAAAATCTTTTCTTGATAGGCTGACTCATAAATGAAAAATGTGTTTAACATAGAATAAATATTTATGTGATTGGATGAACAGTCAGTTCCACTCATGCTAAATTACTTACAGCGTGCTTGTGTCCCACGAGTCGACCAGGTTTTTCCTACATTTCAATCTATAGCATTTTCCATTACGGAAATCCCAAGACCAGAAGCAATGAACAAGCTGAAGCCTGTCATTACTAAGTGTTTCATTAAGCGCTGGTTTGTTTATCATTAAATTTTAAGATAATTACATTTGTCTGTTTAATTACAAGGAAATGGCTCCGCGGATGCATTTAATGGAAATCGGATTGGTTCACAGATGTGGCAAGAGAGACAGACAAGTTTGCCAGAAAGGATTGGTGAGAGAGAGAGAGAGAGAGGGAGAGAGAGAGAGAGAGAGAGAGAGAGAGTTTGAGCCTTATGTGTGGTCAGCCATGGAAAACCTCACAGAGCATGGCATTCCTGCATGGGCATGAGAAAACACGCCATCATCTGGCATCTGGTGTGTGACGAGCACACAGCGTGAGACAGACATTTCTCTGGTTACATGCCTTTAAACTTCAAACAACAATCTACTTCAAAAGGAGGTTTGAATTAATGTTTTTCTTCTTCACTGGGAAAAACACATAGCGGATATTTAAAAAAGCTAACCCTTTTCATTTAATATGATTTGTTCTGCTGTTGTTGTTTTGTTCCCCTCCTTGGTAGACATTCTTTTGTCTTTGTCTTTGTAATTGGACCATATTGCACAAATACCAACATACCTACTGGCAATATCTTAAAACATGCTTACCTGGTCATGCAATTTCAGTACAACCACTTCATGTATGTGTCTGAAGTTTGAAAATAAAGCCTGCTGCCTCAATGGACTAGAACACTCCAGATTTTCCTTTTGTAACAGTACAGGGTGTTATAACACTCTAACACACTACACTTTTAAACCTTTGCACACCTTCGTAAAATAATGGTCATGGGCCAAGACATTTTTTCATGTTTTGGACTATCATTACATTATGTTGACATTACCTTATGACAGGATATTGTTTGAAAATGTGATTATGTGTGACTGATTATTTTTCATTTAATGTTTATATTACATTAACAATCATTCAACACTCCCATTATAACATGAACTCATTCACAGTGTCTCTGTGCCTTGATTGATGGTCATGTAATCAGACATGTGCCCACCATTAAACCCCATAGTGAACTTCTCCTGACACGTTGGTGATATATGGTATCAAAATGTGTTGGAGACAAAGCTAATGAGAGGTTAAAGGCAAGCGTGAGAGAGAGCTTTGTTTCTCAATGGTAAATTATACAAATAGACTAATAATCAGTTCTGCTTCTGATAGCTTCTTTTTGGCCAAAGGGAAAATTCTCTTTTGGCTTGCACCCCTCCACAGGGAGGCGGGGTCAGTTACAGAAAAACACTCCTGGAACTGGTAGGGATTTAGCTCAAGGACATGCGGGGGCAGGACGGGGCAGATGCTTGCCATCACTGAGGATTTAACCCAGGATTTCCAGTTTAAAGATGGTGTCTCTACTTACATTTCTACCTTACTGCCTATGTATTAATGGTTGTAAATGTTTTGAACACCTTTATTCTTCCCAGATGTGTCCGCAATTGACGATATCCAAGTTCTTGGCCAGACAGAAGTCTCTATTGAGGTGGACTGGAAAAATCCAGTTGCGGAGGTGGACCACTTCAGGCTCACACACACTGACCCAACGGGACAGGTGGAAGAGCTGAATGTACAGGGGAGCCACAAGGCGCGCACCAAACATACTATTGAGGGTACGTCATGTCAACAGACCAAAAACAAGTGTACACAGACACAAATATACATGGAGACATAGACATGCTTGTGCTTACACACAGATGTACATGGATGCACACCACTGAATTATATCAGGTATTATATCATATACAATTTCATAAAATAACTTGTATTGTTTCGATCACAGTTATGGGATGATTATCTGTCTTTTATTCTTTCTTTTCATTTAATATGCATGAGTAATAACCAATTCTAATTAATTTAATAGAGCATTTTACTGTGACTGAACATGAATATTTGCTAACCTGTTGTTCTGCAGGCCTGCAGCCAGGAACAGAGTACCAGATTACAGTTCAAGCCATCAAGGGAACCACTGAGGGAAAACCTTCCTCTGTCACCGGGGTCACAGGTCAGTGACTGTGCTTCAGTGTTCATGATCTAAAATCAAGCAGGTATACACGAATTGCCTGATACATGCTGTATATCTAATTAGTAGTTGAAAGGGATACTTCAACGTTTTGGGCAATATCCCATTTTTCCGACTTACCCAGAATGAGACCAGATGTTCAATATCATTTTCACCTCTGTACGTCCACTGGTTCCATTCCAGTGGTTATAGCATTTCATGTTAGCTTAGCATAAAGACTTGAAATCTACAGGAGTCATTAGCCTCGTTCCATCAAAGTGGAAAAATAAACCTTACAGCAACTTTGAAGCTGTCTTATTTACACAGCGTGTCATGTATATTTGATATACACATCTAAATGACTCGTTTTTTAAAAAAATTTCCACGACATGTATTTCAAATACACATGATATATTGTGTAAATAAGACAGCTTTGGAGTTGCTGTAAGGTTTATTGTTGTCACTTTGACGGAGCAAGGCTAATGACAAGGCTAATGGCTAATGACTGTAGACTTCAAGTCTTTATGCTAAGCTAACATGACATGCTACCCACTGGAACCGAAGCAGCAGACGTACAGAGGTGAAAATGGTATCAAACAAATTGTCTCACTCTGGGTAAGTCGGCAAAAGGGGATATTACCCAAAATGTTGGAATGTTCCTTTAAATATAAGCAGTATGAACTGGGTAGCACTTTTGGTTAGCGTGATATATAACACATGAAGACACATAAAATAGCAGTGATATCACTATCCCAGTCTGATTTGAATTGGATTTAGCATCAAAGACAACTTCTATCCCCTGTCAAACCATCAGTAATTCCATAACGGTCAGAAGCTAATAGAAAAGACACATAATTTGTCATATTCAATACTGATTTACCCTATGACACAACCCTTTATTATCTTTCACTCACAGCTCATGATAATAGTATGATGAATACAGCCAGCAAGAGGTTGATGATGATTGTGTGTTAATGATGGAGGGCCAGACTTTACAGCGTAATAATCTAGACAGGTTCAAATGGCTGTGGTGAACACGGTCATTGAGGAGAAACATGATATGAGTTGTGTAACCACTCAGAGATCCTCCGTGATGACTGAGGTGAGCACGGTCCATAACTCACTGAGTACATCTGGTACTGTTGAGATGTCGCGGCATGGCACGGAGTCGTCCTTATTTGGTCCAACCGTGTGCTGGACTGTTTTCAGGACCCGAGCAGGAATCCATTGAAAAGCTTCACTTTAACAGCTGGTCTGGACAGACAACCATTTAAATACTTTTTATTTGAGCGATCGTTATAAAAGATCTCCAAAAGGTCTTGAGTTACTCTCATTTCTCTTCTCTTTTGTGCTCCCTGTTATTTTCTATTTGTCCGTCCCTCTTTCTCTTTCTTTATCAGTCTTTCTCACTCTCTTTTCCCATCCTTTCTTCCCTCCCTCAACCCCTCTGTGTCATCCCATCGCAGTGCCAAGTCAGTTGAAAAGCAGTCCTCGTCTGGGTTGATGCCTCTTTGTTTTTCTAGACCCTAAGGGAGCCAAGTCAAACTGGTTTTTATTCATCGTTGTTGGCTAGGTATTCTTCAGGACTCACCTCCCTTCTTTTGAAGCCAGTCAGGCACTCAAGACCCTCTGATGAACCTAATCTCCTCATGAGTGTGTGTGTGCATGCCACTTGCTTATTTGCCGATGGCACATGTGTATGCCACAGTGTGAATATGCTTATCTACAGCAGGCAGACAGTGGCTTGTCTCCACCTGAGCAGCTACAATCCTTCATTTGAGGTGTTGCACGAAAAGGCTTAGAGGTGATTTAAGGGGATAGTCCTTAGCCCTGCTTGTCAGTTGCAGCTGCTTGGATATGGAAATAGCAATTGGTGTTGGCTCATGATGATGGGGACAGTGCAAAGGAGAAGATAGTCACCTATTATCTCAGGGACCATGCTGTGCTTGCGTTGGGCCAGTGTGGTCATGCATGGTGAGAGATGAGGGGACAATAAAGAGGAAATATGGAGAAATATAATAAAAACAGAGAGACAATAGTTATAAAATAAAAGGAAAAACAAAGAAAAAGAAGATAGTAAGAGGGGTTAGGGGATGGTCACATGGTCACATCAGGGAAGAGGGAGAGATAATATATGAAGACAGAGACAATAAAGACGCAATCAAGCAAGGAAAATATTAGCCATCAATTTAATTAACTTATGTAGAGATATCTTTATCTTGCATGTAATGTTAGTATGAAACTGAGCTTTGAGAGGCTAGAGGTTGGCTTCTATTCTTTTCTCACCTCTCTCCTCCTCTCCCAGCCTCTTTCATAGTTGACTCTGGGCATTGATTTTCTCTTTCATTTTGTTCTCTCTGTCACGTCTCCCTCTCTCGGCCTCCCCACCTCTCTCCTCTCAGAAAGCAAAGAGAAAATATCCACCTCTCCTCAGCAACTTATGAATTTCACTTGTCTCCCTCTTACCTACCTAGACCAACAGCTATGTCTGAGAAATGGCTTTTCAACATGGGGAAAAATAAATGTGAATATACTTGAATCACAAAAAAAATAAAAGTGAGTTTCAAGTTTTGAGGCTATCTGGGAAGATGGCACAAGTTTCCCAGGGCTTTAAAAACTTATTCAGAGTCAAAATGTTTTGAATGGTGAGGAATATGGAATTGGTACCGACTATGTAATTGCAGTTTGCTCCTTGAAAACTGGTGCGAAGACTGGAATGCAAACTCTGCACACTTATTGAATGGCATGCCACGATAATTTTGGTTGAACTGCCATATTTATCTCCAGTGTGACTGACTTGTGGTTTTCTCTGTCATATATGGTCGAATTGTGTGTATGTGTGTGTGTGGCCACACTGAGGCCAGAGTGGATGGCTATTTGCTGTCATATTATTGTCAACGGTACAAAAGTGACATGATTTACAGCGATACTATGGACAGCTTAGGAAAACACTTAAATCGATGGGCTCTCAACCTGCCAAAATATTAGAAAGCCCATAAACACAGCATACCACCACTGCTGCTGGGAATTCAGATTCAGAACAGTTCATACTAAGGTGCATGTAACAAAAAGCAGATGGACTTGGCTCTAAGTAGAGGGCCTGACTGTTGAGTCTTTCTGTTATCAGGACACACTGTTGGTGAACCCGCGGTGCTTTGGCCACACAAACTCCAGTGGGAGAACCGTGTCCGTCAGTGTGGTTTGAACTAGCTCTGTGGTAGTGACTGGAGAATGAAAAATGAAAATATGAGAGTGATAAAGGTCATGAATGAAAATTTCACATTCAAGCCCACAGTGTCTGAGTATAATCACTCTTTGGCCAATGTAGCATCATGTCCTGTATTGAGAAAAGCAAGACACAACTTTTTCCTTTCATCCCTGCCCGGAGATTACTTTTGT
The DNA here is from genome assembly GCA_900302535.1 of Neoniphon sammara. Lineage (NCBI taxonomy): Eukaryota > Metazoa > Chordata > Actinopteri > Holocentriformes > Holocentridae > Neoniphon > Neoniphon sammara. Next base: position 31,768 of record OMKZ01002910.1, on the reverse strand, counting down.
TCCTGCAAGGCCAGTTCTCACTGAAGTTGCCAGTGAGTGAGCAAGGAATGTTGCACCCCTCGGCCTGTCTAACCAAATGGTTACCCATAACTCTTTCTCCATCTCTAGGCCCGACAGGCACAAATAAGCTGTGGTCCTTATTTCACATTTATATAAACAATGCAGAACACCAGAGCTGCAAACTAAACCAGCAGCCTGGACCAACTAAGTTTCTCCTTCCCAGCAGATGAGCATCCAACCAAGACAAATACACACACACACACACACACACACACGGAGAGCTCATCTGGAGATCTCTTCCGATAGCGTGCATTTCAAAGGAGCAGACCAAAGAACTGAGCCATGTACAACAAACAATGGACATTTTACCTATTTCTTTTTACAGAGACTTTCTATTTTTCATAGTGCTGGAATAAGTGTGACAGCAGAGGCCGTACACTGGATAATGTTAGGATATAGTTTGTTAAATGGTGAATGTCACACACACTTTGTTGTGTGTGCAAATAAATATGGCATGTTTTATTGTTGATTTGTTGACTTTTCAAATCTAATGGTCAAATGGAGATCAAGATTAGTATGCCACGCTTATATATATATGCTTATTCTTACACAAAAGAATGTCTTATTCTGAGTTCACACCGTATGGCCAAACAAGCTGGGAGGTGGCACAAGTCTGCCCCAAATTAGCATGACCTCATGCCCCTGGCCAAGACATCCCGTCCAGGGTGGACACCAAAAGTTATTATAAAAACCGTTGCCTGAGAATAGCACAGGGTCTCATTCCTGTAAGTCCATGTAGAAGGTCTCCAGCTTCACTTGTGCCACTGGGGTCCATCTGGGTCCACTGCAGCCTGTCTGCGGTCTACAGTCACCAGTCTCCAATCTCCAGCCTCAAGTGTCTCACTTGAGTCCACTCTGAGAGCCAAAAATGTCGAGCCAGCAGAACGCCAAGAAGAACCAACAGAGTCTGGTCCAGCCACTTCCATCCAAGGGGAGTTGAGTCTGTTCCACTTGATCCACCTCCTCTGGCTCGCCTGAATTCAGACCTGATCGTGGCCTTCTGCCTCCCATTCCATCCCATACTTCCAACTTCAGACCTCAGCAAGAAATTACCCCAGGCGCAAGCAAGTATTCATCCACCCCGATCACTTTGCTTCGGCTCCCGGTGCTTCTTTTAACTTCATTTATTAATTGGCTCACTCCTTGTCAAAATTCTTAATTTCGACATAGGCATTGATTTGACCTTCTGCTTCTCAGGTAACAGTTATTTCAGTCATGTAGGCCAATTGTTATAATCTCTGTACCCGTTCCTAGCAGTTTCATGTTTCTCATTCAGTTCACATTTCATAATCCAGACTTATTTGTATACCTTGCTGTTGTTTTAAGTCTATACAGACATAATCATAATTTTCAATTCAGAACATTTCGTACCTGATCAACAAGAAAACTAGTTTCTCTTGGTTATTGCACCAGCTTCACAGAACGAATAATTCCACCTAAGAGTGAAATACAATAATCAACATATTTTCCTCTTTTTTTCATAAAACAAACCTCTGAGATAAATTTCTTACATCAGTACAACACTGACGTGGTAAGAGACAACCCTGTTGACCTTTTGAGGTGCATATGAGCAAGTGTGTGCTAGCACATGTTCCAGAGCATCTGTGTGTGTGTGTGTGTGTGTGTGTGTGTCTGTCTGTATATGTCTGCAAGTGTGTGTGGGGGTGTATCTGTATATGTGTGTGGTCACACTGAGGCCAGAGTTTTCTTTTCTTTTTGTGTGAGTATTTTTCATTTCTTTTTGTGAGTACAAATGTCATTTTCATCAATTTGAGATAGAGGCTAATACATCTATGGTGACTAATATACTGAAACCTGTTAAACCATTTTGTTTCACAGCGTTGTTACAACCTTAATAAATAATCTGTTGGTCTGAGGTCTTGATCAAAAAACAGGCAGATATAGACCATGTCATTCAGTACAGTGATCATATAGTGGGAGGACCATTTACTGAGGCAGAAGGAGTTCATGAGAGACACTAAAAAAGGGAGCGTGACTACTTCTAAATGTGGCAGAGTAGTACTAAATTCTGTCACAAAGACTTATAAGCTGCAAATTGATTTAAATAAAAGAAGAACATGCCTGGTAGGGAGCTATACAAATAAATCAAAACCACTTCACCATACTATGCCTGACACACAGCAGTAACTAGAAGAATGACACCCTATGGGTTCATAAGTCTGGCGGAGGGCCCCATTGAGTCCTCACTGTACAGTAACAGAGTTGTGCCTGTCACTCCGCAGCTCGACTGCGCGGGTGTAAGTGATGAAAAACCGCCTGCTACTGTAAGCATTGTGGTCTATACTGCTGAGCATGCCACCCATAATGGATAAGCTGTTTTCCACATGGCTAATGCCACAACTGTTTTCTTTTTTGTAGCCTGATAGCCACTGTCGCGGCGTAGCTAGTAGGGTAGAACATATGGAGTAATTCAATCCATCATACACTGCAACTGGTAGTGGTGTTTGAAAAAACAAAAAAAACAAAAAAAAAAAAAACATCATGTACTCAAAACATTGCAGACAATATCAGTTGGTAGTAAGGGATGAAAAGCTATCAATTCTTACCACGCCAACAATTTTAATTAATTTTTTCGGGCAGTCCTATTAGTAATCAATTTGTGCATCCATTATGACCAATTCACTTTATCCATGTTTGTAAAAATCACACTTCAATAGCCAGCAGAACAATGGGATGCTTATCAACCATTCTTATCCAGTCTAATCAATGGCTGTAGGTTCTAGAATGCCATAGCAAGCCTACCTTTCCTATATGAGCCTCGTCTATCTGGCACCACCAGCCGTAACATTCAGAAGAAAACCTTATTAAGGAAAAAAAAAGAAAGAAAAAGAACAAAAAAAAAGGATTTATGGGGACATAAGAATCATGTAAGGCCGGAAGAGTGTGATGCAGTAGAAACGTGGGGGCCACAGTTGATGCAAATGTCCGATGAGGGAAGGTCAGAATGGGTGTACTGTGGTCAAATTTTGTAGTTCTTGTTAACATTGTGGCAGTGGGATTTTCTACGTGTTGATGTTTAATACTGCAGTTTGCTAGGCCAGAAAACAGGATGTTAAAGTAAAAGAGTCTTGATGATGAGATTTTGCTCTAAGGCATGGTGTTCCATAGTTGAAAGGCCTTAACAGCAAAACCTTGATTCCTTTAGGTTTTAGCTTGGACTCTTCTTCTAAAATGGACAGGTAACTAATGTAGAGATGTTAAATTTGAATAATTCAACACCATCTCTCAATTTTACATTAAAACCTGATTTTTTGAATAAACTGGAGCCATACAACAGTTAAATAATGAGTCATTTTCTCATCATCACAGGCATTTAAAACATTTTTTGCAGTATTCCTAAGTTGGAAAAAAGCAAGACTGTGCTGTTTTCTCAATGCTGCTCCGAGGTTGGACTGTGATCAAACATTACTCCAAGATTGCTTGACACAGCCTTTATGTTTTGGGTTAGCGATCCACGAAAGGGCTGAATTTGGCTAGAAACATGATCCGGGCCAATAACAGCTTTGCACTTTACAAATCACGCAAGGCCACTCACAGTCTGCCTACTGATCCACAGTGTGTCTAACAGGCCTTGGTGGGTAACAGGAGCCCTCTTGGCTTCCTGCTACATCAGCTCAAAGACAGCTTAGCGTGGTGGTGGTGGGGGGAAAGTTTTGCCTCGTTTTCCCTCTGCCTCTACTCATAACCTTGAGCAAAGAAAACTGGGCAACCTCCTCTCCAACTCTATTTGGCTAGAGGGGACGTAGCCACAGTCCTCTCTGTCCCATTAACAGTTCATGTGTGAAACAGGGAACAGGTTAGGCTTGGCAAAACAGGCCAACCTGAAGCATATAAACAGTCTAGCCTGTACACCAAATATAATACTATGCGATCACAGTGTGCAGAATATTATTCAAAAATATTAAAATGGTGTGCAAACAGTACAATGTGCAAAATACAGCTTTGTGATGCACACTTTTATCACAACAAACCAAACTATCCTGTCAGAAACGGTAATTTCAGGTTTATCTGATACAAATGAAGTGATACAAAATGCTCTTGACATTTTGTAGTGGGAGGGTACTTTTTTGTGGTATCTGGAATAACCACACTGCTTTCCATAATTGCTGATATGTTCAAACGCACTTAACCAAACAGTTAGATGGATGAATACAAGCTGTGGCATTGTGGCTGTCTACATTCTTCATCCAGTAAGTAAGATGGAAAGCTAGATGCTCTCTGAAAAGGGCTTTTT
>OMKZ01002910.1:16638-27104 GCA_900302535.1 Neoniphon sammara | reverse complement strand
ATAGCCACAAGGACAGGAAAACAAGGAGAGAGAAAGGGAGAGGGGGAGAGAGACAGAGAGAGAGAGAGGAAGAGAGAGAGAGCTCCTCCAGGATGCATCAATAATCTGTTGTCATGATGCAAATAGCATAGTGACACAAGGCTGACCTTGACCGAGCCACAGAGGAATAGCTTTAAATGATGATTGCTTTTACATTTCCCCTCACTTCCTCTGTCTCTGTCTCTCCCCGTTACTATCCTTCTGTGCCTCAGGCTTTCTCTCAATCTTTGTTGCTCTCTCTCTCTCTCCCCTCTTTTCTAAGCGACGGCACTCAGGCTTGACCTGCGCCAATCCACTGGCATCGATACTCACACCCCTTCACACACGCCCACAAATGCAGCACCCACCGCTCTGCCCGCCTCCTCCATCTGTCGCCTCTGATACCTTCTACCTCCCCCGTAAAAAACAGAAGCCCTGTGTTCTGTGCTGCCCTTGCATCCCGTTCCTTCTGCAGCTTGTGTTGCAGAGTTAAATGGATGGGGTCAGTGATTCCTCCGTATTCATTTACTGCAGCAGTGGAGTGTCACCACAGCAAAGAGATTACCACCTCTGCAAGAGAAAATGTGAAATCAAAATAAACATTGAGATTTAGTCTGGCTATTTTCTAAAATTAAAATAGGTATAGTGCAAAGGTTTTTTGAAATAATGATTATAGTATGATTAAAAACATGTTTTTATTGCTAAAACCTAAACTTCAAACAGCAACAGATATGGGGGCAAAACTAGAAGTATTGGACAAAGCACCACTGTTACATAAAATTACAGAGGAAACACTGGATATGGCATAGCTATGGGTGGTGATTTATACCATGAATGTGTTTATCATTGAAGAACTACATAGAAGCAGAGGCAGAATGAGGCTGTTTGAAGTGTAGGCATTCGCTATACTGTACATTTCTGAATAACAGTACTTGCTAAATGGAATAGTATGAGTCAAAGCAGTTAAACCCTCTAGACATTTACCCGCTGAATGAATAAGCTCTTGCTTTAGCTGGAGTACAAATTTCCTTCGGTTCCTTTGTGATCCTTGGTGCCCACACATCACAAAACTTGTGGTAGACCACAACCATGAATGAAACGAGGCTCTGTGTTTTTGCTTTTTAGAGTCTCTGGAGCAAATTTGCATGGATTGGATGGAGGGATCAATAAAAGAATCCCCCCCCACACACATCATCTTCTGCTCCTCTCTTGTTGTCTTTATCATCTTCACTAACTTCTTTATGAAGCGAAGCCTGTGCGCTGGCTCCAGCAGACAGGTGGAGCGGCGCTGTGCTCTGGAGCATTATCGTGCATCTATTTAAGCTGTCAAACTCTCCTGCTCAGTCTGCCGCTGCTTGCTCTGCTGCCTCTGCTGCTGCTGCCTCTGCTGCTGCTGCCTATGCATCTGACACATGCTGCCGCGGCCTGCCTGCTCCCCTTCCTGCTACTCGCTGCTGCTGAATGGCCGTGCTGCAAACTGTACTTGCATTTTCTGCTCCAGCACCTCAAGAAGAGCTATCCTTGAACTGCTTCTGCTGTAGCCTACACAAAGCGACAATCCAAACCCCATCTCAACGTCAACCTGGTCCTCACCGCCCTTGATATATCCAGACATTACTCGGTTTTACAAATGCCCGCACTGAAGCCCGAAATTGGTCTTTATCCTGTCCCGCTTGATTCCCTTTTCTTTTCTTCTTCCTCTCTCGTGCATCTTCCCAAGAGATGTTATTGCATGCAAATGATGATGCTGCTTAGAGTGCTGGGAATTGCATTTCCAACTGCTCTGACAGAGGTTCCCCCACAGAACTTGAATGGAGTTGAAGATCTGCTCACTCTGCTGCTGCCTGCCCTGCTGTCTCTATTGCTTCTGTTGCCTGTGTATCTCCCACATCCCATCACCACATCATCCACCTGTTGGCTCTTTCTTCATGGTTCCTCATGGGAGTTGCTTTGATCCCTCCCCATGCTTTCTTTTGCTGGCTTTAAATAGTGCTTTGCAGGGAGTGATACAAAACAGAACCTTGGCGGCAAAATATAATGTACATCTGCATTTATCATGATTAATGATCCAATCCAGCCAGTCATTTATTCTGATTAATGTTCCCATTCAGTCAATCAACTCACTGAAATAATCTTCATCTTGTCAACAACTTTACGTTTCCCAAATTTGAAAATGTCTTTTCATCTTCCACTCTCTCCTTCTTTCTCTTCGTCGTCTTCTTCTTGAAACAGACGTTGATGTCCCTGACAACCTGGTTACCGTTGAGGTAACAGAGGACACTGCAACAGTGTCATGGGACCATGTCCAGGCAGAAATTGATAGCTACATGTTGAGCTACAGCTCTGCTGAAGGTGTCAGCGGGGAGATCCCGGTGGGGCGTGACAGGACCTCTTACAAGCTGATTGGCCTCAGACCGGGAGTCATCTACACCATCTACGTCTGGGCCATCAAGGGAGACAGAAGCAGCAAGAAGAGTTCAACGGAGGCCGAGACAGGTAAACTTTGAAGTCGACCTCGGTTCATTAGAGAGGCGCGCGTTGATCTGATCTTTTGTCCGGTATTGGAAGAGCTTCATAGAAGACCCACGCTTTGAACGAGTAAATACAGTGTGTGTGTTTGATATGAAGTCGATAAAGAACTCTGCAAAGGTAAGACACAAAAGGTGAACTCCTAACCCTGTCTCCCAAGACACAGTGGTGGGCCTGCAATGTAAATACAAATGTCTTCAAATGTCTACACACGTCTTCCTCTTTTAATGGCTAAACATGCACACAGGATGACCTGTGAGTTTGCAGGTCCTCAGTTGCTCCCAGGCGGTGCATTTCTTTTGCGTCTTTGATCTTTATGGCTTGTGAACAGACAGGAAAAATGGTTCAAGTCTTGCTCAATCCGAAGCTCCATTGTGCAAGAAACTCTTACCTCAGATGGCCTTTATGTGCAAGGGACAACCATTTTCTTTGGATTTGTTGTGTGTAAGTTTTTTTCCCCCATGATTTCCCCCACAATTCTTCCTTTTTTGTGGTGGCATGTGGTTAAAAGAAATCAGTATAGACATTTTACCCTTAGCACACTAACCTCTCTTCCCCCAACTGCCAAGAGGAAAGGAGAAACTCTTATTCTGTGCTGAAGAGGGTATTTAACATAATTAGGTTGGACACCTCACTTAAAGGCGGTTTAGCTAAGCCTGGGGTTGGATGTCTGTGAAAAAATGCTGCTCAGTCAACAAAAGTAGCTCAAAGGAACCCAGTGAATATTTTACTCCTGCCTCTGAAGTTGTGAGGGTTACCAGCTGTATTGTCTTTATGCATTTAAAGCAGAAGCAGGGTGGTCTGTAGGATGGATATCCAAATTTTAAATTCAGTGAGCAAAAACCTTCAGATCATTTAGAAGATATCCCACCCACATATATTCAGCCGAAAAATATAAAGATTACATTTTCAAATGACAAACCTGAGAAGGCAAAGAAAGCAAATCTAAATCCATAACCATCCTCAGTCTGTAACAAAAAGTATTAGTTTCAAGAGTGATTCCAATCTAAATATATGGTTATTTATCTTGGGAAATCAGCCACTTTAAGTTTTCTACCATGGTGAGGGAGACATGAGACAGAGATATATGTTTGACTTTTTTCTGAATGTCATATTTTTTTCTTCATTGTCATCATCAAACTCAAAAGGGTTGTGCCATTTTTCCCCCAAAGTGGAGAGTTTCTTCCCCTTTTTTTTAGACAGTGCAAACGCAGTGATATAGAGCAGCACAGGCACAAGGTGGAGGCTTCTGATTCATCCTGCAGCTAGTAGCGAGAGCCATGACTGCACTACCAAATAGCGCAGATCTGTGAACCTTGATGAACCCGGGTCAGCCATGGCCCGCATGAGAACCAGGCCACGTCTCTTCTAGAAAGAAGCTCATCGAGATTCAGAAAGGGTAACAGAAGATGGTGAAAAAGATTCTTCTTCTGTGGGGCGCAACATCACTGGTTCAAAATTTCTTATCAAACATCTTCATTAACTGTAGTAGCGTTAATAGCATCTCTACTACAATCATGTTTGCAGTAGTGATGTTCTGTGGTTTGCATGATCTTTGATTAACATAGCTGATAGAGCAGCACTTACTGTAATTCATAGTGCCTATACTTATGTAACCATGTGACTTGATATCAAACTTGGGTTCAAAATCAGTGGATAAAGTTTCAAGAAGGACTGCTGAGAATAATGACTTCAATTTTCTTCAGCGAACATATTTCTCAACTTTAGGCTTTAATTAACCAGGCATGTCAACTGAGAACAATTTCATTTTTACAATCAAAGACAGAAAACAAAACCTCTGCTTGGGAAAAAAAAAGTGTGATTCAATTAAAAGACAAGAAGACTCACAAAGCCCATCCACTCACTTTGAACCATGTTTGATGTCTTCTGCAGTGTTTCTAACCTCTTACACACTGACTGATGGTGGTTGGTTTGCTGTTTCCAGAAGTAGTGTGTAGTTACCTTTATGTTTGCATAGGATGTAGTAATGTGCTTGAGTAGTCTACACTAACCATAACTCCCCATGCAGAACTGGACGCTCCTACTAATCTCTTGGCCCAAGATGAAGCAGAGACCAGCTTCACCGTATCGTGGGATCGAGCCCAGGCAGAGATTGATGGCTACATGCTTACCTACAGCTCTGCTGATGGCTCCATTGTGGAGATCCCACTGGGGCCTGACAGCACCTCTTACAGGCTGACTGGCCTGAGGCCTGGAGTCCTCTACACTGTCTACATCTGGGCTGTGAAGGGAAACAAAGTCAGCAGGAAGATCTCAACACAAGCTGAGACAGGTCTTAATTTAGACACTTTCTCTTTAATCACAGATTTAATGAACTAAGGCCAGATTTGGGTTGAAATGTTCATACAAAAAATATGTTTTATGTGTTCCTATATTTCTTAGCAAATCAGGTATTCAAGCTCCTTACAGCAAGATTTGGTTTGACAAGACAATTTCCTTGCCAACCAAAAAAGAAGCAAAAAATTAAATCTCTTCCAGTTTCCCAGATAATAACAGAGGCCGGATTAACTTGTTAATATTGAGTAGTTTTAAACCTAAACTATTCTAGTAACTATAACTCCATATGCAGAACTGGATGCTCCTACTAACTTCCTGGCCCGAGATGAAACAGAGTCCAGCTTCAGCGTGTCTTGGGATCAAGTCCAGGCAGAAATTGATGGATATAGATTAAGCTACAGCTCTGCTGAGGGCTCAAGCGGGGAGATCCCTGTGTGGCCTGACAGCACCTCTTACAGGCTGACTGGCCTGAGGCCTGGAGTCCTCTACACTGTCTACATCTGGGCTGTGAAGGGAAACAAAGTCAGCAGGAAGATCTCAACACAAGCCGAGACAGGTTACTACATTTCATGTTGATAAAAATATGAATATTAATGGCTCATTCATCATCTGGAGAGTATCTCATTTTTGATAATGAGATATCATTTTGGTGAAGATCATCTTCAATTGGATAAAGAGAAGAAAACCACTCTCCTCCTTATACTCTGTCTTTTTTTAATTGCATGCAAATGCTTTCATTTCCCTTTCAGGAGAAATGAAACACACTTCTTGTAGTTTGCATCAGTAGTGTAACCTCCACTAACATGTCCCTCTAGAACTGGACGCTCCCGCTAACCTCTTAGCCCGAGACGAAACAGAGTCCAGCTTCACCGTGTCGTGGGATCGCGTCCAGGCAGATGTTGATGGCTACATGCTTACCTACAGCTCTGCTGATGGCTCAAGTGAGGAGATTCCTGTGGGGCCCGACAGCGCCTCTTACAGGCTGACTGGCCTGAGGCCTGGAGTCCTCTACACTGTCTACATCTGGGCTGTGAAGGGAAACAAGGCCAGCAGGAAGATCTCAACACAAGCTGAGACAGGTTAATACAGAAGGAATAGGGCAGATGTTCTTTACCCTCTTTTCTCTTGAAATTTATGTACCTTATTAAACATCCAAAATAATCCAAGAAATTGTCAGTGGGAGACAACAGTGTACTAAGATCTATTTGCTAATTGTTTTACAATAGCACAACTATGGCTTTAGAAAAAAGGCTACATTTCTACTTTCAAAAACAATAGCACACTCACAAGACAATAAGGCAAGGGTTTCTATCCAGCTGTTCCAACATACACACAGAGAGGTTTCAGCCATTTCACATCAGCCATTGGTGAGACTTTTCATTCTGTCAGTTTCATTAATTTTCAGTCTGTAGTAACAGAAACCCATAATAACTAAACTGGATGAGAACCAAAAGGTAGGATGCAGGCATGCATTTTTTTAAAGCACTACAGATGGGCAATATTATCCTCAGCAGGGCTTGATATGGGAAATAGAATATATTTTTATGTGGGCGAGATGGCTATAAAAAAAAGAAAGAAAATATAATTGAAAAGAAATGCAGTCTAATTGAGTTATTGGTTGTTGAGTGTGCCTCATAAAGTTGTGCAAGGCTACTTTCTCACAAGCACCATAGCTGCAGGAGTGATATATAGTGTAGCACTGGGCCTCTTTTACTAATGTAGTGCACAAATATTCTTACTTTGTGAACAGAATAAGTGTAAATCCAGTTATGAACAAAGAGAAAATGCCCCCTAAAGGCAAAAAGAATAAAAAAAACTTTACTAATGCTGAAACTGAAACAATAGTTTCAGAAGTAGAGGCCAGAAAAGGTTTCCATAAGAGTCGCCTCTGGAATGACAACTCTAAACTGTAAGAGTGGTCCAAAGCAGTTCTAAATTTGTTCGCAGAGTAAGAACAAGTAAGATGAATAAAAAAAAAAAATTTGCGTGAAACATCCATAAGCATGGTTTAAACGTAGATTTAGTATGCTCTGCTTTTGAATGAGGCCTGGTGTTTAAAAGTGGGCCATGGCTCAGGCACTAAGTTTTCAGTAACCAGCCCCAGGTCTGTTAACGCACACGGATTCAAACAGGTTACTATTCTTAGAGCAGGAAGGCCTCAGTCTGAACCGTGCTGATAACAGTGCCCAGTCAGTCGGGGCGTGCTGCATATGGCACTAATTTTGGGGGATTTTGGCTCTGGAGAAGCACAGACAGCTCGCTACCTTGGAAGAATATTATGTGCAGGCACTGGCAAGTCACCAGCCTCCCGATGAATTCCACTGATATAGAGATGATAAATAGGGATATTGATATGGAGATGTGAATTTAAGCTAAAAAGCAGCACTGAAGTAGGATTTGGGCTCCAGGAGTCAAGTGAGGTCAGATCAGTACACCGTGGAGAAATAAAGGACAGCATTGTTACAGGGGGACTTAACATGATGATCTGAAATTCGCACTGGAAATATAAAAAGTGATGAATAATTTTCATTTGAGGTGATAAAACACACCATTGTGTGTGTGTTGTACCCCTTTCCTTTGAGCCCACACTGGGATATGCACGGTTTGAAGTTTAAGCATCGTATTGTATAGACAAACATCTGGATAACTGAGTTTAGATAGAGGGCTTTTTGTGATGCTTTGACCATCTGTAAATCTTATGGGAGCTGTAAGTAAATGTACGTTTGTATTCAATTAGTCATCTTAAGATACCAAACTCCCAGCGCTCTCACAACAGTCATTCAGTCAAAACATGAATTGATATGAATTGAATTTTTTTTTAAACACCTGAAAACCATTTGGATTTAAGAATTGTTGGATTTTTTTATAATAAAACCATGCAAATGATGTTTTTGAATATGATCAGCAATTAGTAGAGAATAAATTAGCTTGTAATTTATACACAAAAAGGACATGGCACACAAACAGGCAAGAAGATTGACTTTTTTTTTTAGTTTCAAAAGGGCAAGGCAATCAGCAGGGAACAAAATGTTACATGCACAGCTTCATCAGGCTCACTCTGGATAGCAGCGCTGGTACTTTTATTTGCACATAAACAAATCAGCATCCCAGCACTCTTCTATGTGGCGTGGCCGTCGTCACACTAAATTTTATGTTTCTTGCTTTTCCCTTCATCATGCTGCTGTTCACAGGGCACTCAAAATTCTTGAAGGCTAAACTTACTCCCATGAAGCACTGCAGCTCCTGTAGTGGCAGGAAGCGCTCCCCTCAGGTCGTGCCAGGTCACTGACGGTGTCTCGTAACTCAGTGTGAGGTTAAACTGTACTGCCGGCACATGGTGGACGAGGTCTGAACAGGCCCATCTTTGTGTGAGCCAGATCATCTGTAAAATCATCTGGGAGCTCTAAGTGAAAGCTGCATCTTTTTCAATTAGGCAGCAAATGGCCAGAGTTTGGATTGTAAACTTGTCTCATCGTAACTCATCAGGAACCATCATGGCTACAGGCGTGCCGCTGGGTTTACATAGGGACGTCATTGTGTCAGGAGAAATCATCTGGGATGCATAAAGATAAATGTTATTACATTTGTGACTTTATTGGTCCTAATAACAGGCGCCATTAATATGTCAGTTAAACCTTTCTCAAGCCAGCTTCACTGAGCGTTGTGAAATTTATTGCTTTCCACTCACAATATTAAATTAACTAAATTCATTTTAGCTACTATTCACACAATTTTGCCATTTCAAACCAAACCAGACTATATTCTGTTTCAGAGTCTCCAATTTAGAGCTAAAAAGCACCAGGCAGCTCTTGATTTGAATTAATTGATTTTATGTTTTTATTGATGTCGTACCTGTCGTTTGGGCTACAGGATCACAACGAGACACTTTTCTTAATCAGCTGAACCATGGAGGATCAAGGCTGTCACTCTTACAGCAGATCTCTTTGTCTCAGACAACTTATCTTCCCCGGGGCGTTGTCTGTCTCAGCTTAATCCCCCAAAGCAGTTAAATGAGGGAGACGGCAGAGCTGTCTGTTTACTTGTGGAGGCACATAGTAACCAAACAGAAAAGAAAAAGTGTGTATCTCTAGAGTTGGATAATAATTATCTTCGCTTAGCTGATAGGGCTGTTGTTGGAATGATAACCATGTAGTTTAGTCTGATAAAGGTTATTGTTAAATACATGGAGGAGGGATGAATGCCACATGGTAGAATTAGTTTTTGTGTTGGAGAAGCATTTAATTTACATGATGAGTGAGAGAAAGGTTTGTACTATGAAAACTGGAGCACAGGTGAAACCAAAAAATAATACAGACAGGGAGGATTGAAACAGTGATTTAACAACATGAGAACATGAGGTAAGTTCAGTCACAGAGACCTTCATCAGACAATGCTTTTGGGTCATTTACTGATCCAATTAAGCCAATCTTATATTATCAAATGTAGTGAATCAATGAATGAAGTGACCCATGTTTACTAATCAAAATCAAGTAAAAGCAGCACTTAAACCCTTAATGCACCCAAGCCAGTGCTGAGTGAATGAATGAGTGAGCAGATGCATTAATGAATATTTAATACGCACCTTATTCTTCTGCTGTAAGCCTCTCTGACCTCGACTCTAATCCATAGACATCGATGCCCCTAAGGACCTGAAGGCTGCAGATGTGACTCTGGAGTCGGCCTCCTTAAGCTGGATCCCTCCTCTGGCAGACATTGAGGGCTACATCCTCACCTACAGAGATGAAGATAATGAGGAGATGGTAGGGATTCAAAGTACTGAGCCAACAGTATGCCCCAGAATATTTAATATTCAGGCAGAAGAATATAGACTGTAGCAACATGAGTTTTCCTGAGCAGCTCCTCCATGGTTTCCTTCATACTCACTTGCAAAATAACAATGATACCATTGTAGCAGTATACAATTTGTCATGCTATTTGGAAATATAGAGACCAACGCTTCTGTGTTGGACTGTGTATGCATTTGCGACTGATGCATATGACTGATAAAAATATTTATCTGTGTGGAGAGCCTGCTACCTCATTGTATTGTGCAGTTTTTGTACAGTGACAATATAGCTGACTTTGGCTTGAACCTTGAACCTTGAATACACCCTCATCTGGAAAAAATGAGTTTGTCACTGTGGTAAACTGCACAAAAAACTTCATTCTCCACTGGGTAATTCAGAACTACAGTTACTTTTAGTGACCTGTGGGTAACGGGTAAGGGATTATATAATACTACATATAAATCTTCTCCTTGCCTATGTAAGTGTTCAAATGCCGTTTGTATTATGTATTATATAACAAACCTTTTGGGTGTTCATCGATTAAAATAGACTGAGGTTTGAGGTAAAAATCTAAGCTGTAGAATACTGACCTCTAGTGGCCAAATATAGTAAATTAATCTTTAAAGTAGCAAAGTTGTGCATGTTGATGTGGTCATTGACACTTTACTGGGAATTTTAAGATTTCAACACAGCTTTCTTACCTATGATTATTAGTCACTTACACTGTAGTTTTGGTTATAGGCATTTTTATCATTGGGAATAACAATATTAATAGCATTGTGTGTGTGTGTGTGTGTGTGTGTGTGTGTGTGTGTGTGTGTGTGTGTATGAGAA
>OMKZ01002908.1:8607-30783 GCA_900302535.1 Neoniphon sammara | reverse complement strand
TTGCATTCTTTCACTCCCTCTTTTGCTTTCCTCTCTCTGTCTTTCATCTGTTTCTCCCTCCTGCCTGGCCAGGTATGGAGTAAGTGCTCTCTGCTGGCTGGACCTGATCGTTACTCACTGAGCACAGCGCCATGGGACACCCCCACCCCCGATGAAGGCAGGCAGAGATGGACGCAGTGTCCCATCTTTACAACTCACCCTTGGTGCTGCTGATGCATGAGCTCACCATCTCCATCATTGCACTCTAACAGCCAGAGACCAGACTCTAGCCGCTTTATTTTCCTGGCCTCTCTAACAGTAGTAAGAATCAGGCCTGGCCCGTGGCCCAGGGCCCAGGGATGAAGCTAAGCTTGGGCATTGCCCCAGCCCGGCTGCTTGCCAGTAGGCCCCACAGGCTCTGGCAAGCAGCTGGAGAGCATTCCCCCTCCTACTCTGCCCCCTCCGTCGTTTCTTCCTTGGATTTAAAGGTTATCTGCACCCATCATCCTGTCTGGAGCCTCTGGTGAGAGTTGGAGAGCGCTGCCTGCCTGCCACAGGTGTGAGCGCTGCCGATAAGGGAAGGAGGGCTAGAAGAGGAGGCAGTGGGTGGGGGGTGGAGCGGAGGGTGCTGAAGAGATATGGAGGCCCGTCGTGGCCTGAGACTGACCTTCATTCACAATATAGTACACAGATGGAGTGCTCTCACGATGGGAAAACAAAAAGGACTGTTCCGCATGGCTAAACCAAATAGCCGTAATCTTCCCTGCTCAGCAAGGCTGTGTTTTTTAAAATAAGAGAGATGGGGAATGAGAGAGAGAGAGAGAGAGAGACAGACAGACAGACAGACAGACAGAAAGAGACAAAGAAAGCATGGTGGCGGAGTGGGGATAGTGCACAAAAATAAAGTATTCATCATGTAGCATTAGGGGGGAACACGAACTTGGCCCGCCAATGCACTTTCCGAATGTTCTTTTTCAGTTTCGGTACTAATATGAGGGATTAGGGATCAGGGACATCATCTGTTCTTCCTGCTTTACATAGAAAGACACAGACAAGGCTGGGACACAGTATCCCAGAGCTCACAAGCTCACTTTCAGTGTGCGTAGCTCCTCCATTAATAACTAATAGGTGGAACATTAAGGGGAAATGGTGAGTATGTCTTCGGGGCTTGCATTAGCCGGGCGTACAGTGTCTCCCTATCGGTGCGTAGGATGTGAGAGGGAGAAAGACAGGATATGCCATCCTCTATCTGACCCTCTCCCTCCATTAACAGGCCTAGGAGGCTAATTCAAGCACTCCTAAACATGCAAAGATACAGCAAAGCTATATGCAGAGTTCCTGGCATGAGCGTGTGTAAGGCCATTCAGGAACACAGGAATGTACTTACATAAGAACAAATACATGCTGCCTTTATGTATGTGATAAAATGTTCTTGCATGAATGCTAGAGACACATGTAGGCTATACACACCCATGTACACACACACACACACGCATAATAAATCATCACAACAGTCAACAACAGGACTCACTGCATAATCTGCATACATAAAAACTTGTTAGACTTTGTGGTCTCAAAGTTGAGGTATTGTGATGTTAATTCCAACTCCAAACAGCAGCCATATTGGATACCTTGTTTCCAATCTGAGTGGAAATGCAATTGTCTTCTTCCTGTCAATATCAACAGGAGCTGCATGAAAATGTGCAGCCTGACTTATTACAAGGTAGCCGCATAATGGAATACATTACTGTTTAATAAAACTATCCTCCAACAGGCAAATTAAATATGGAATAACACAAAAGATAGAATAATATCCCAAGTTCAACTCAATAGTTTGCTAGGTAATGAAAATAATTACCCTTTGACAGATGTTCAAAGTAGACTGGGTAATTTTCAGTATTTGACCGCTATTTTTTTTTTTTGTGGTCTTCAGTCACTTCTTCCTAGTCTCTCTCTAGTTAAAGATAATTTGACAATATAAATGAGGTGCAAACAGTGTGGGTTAATAACGGCATAAAAAATTACAGAGAGCTAGACGGAATTAAAAATCCCTTTTTAGTAGTGCAATTGTGGTTCATTTACATAAACAGATGAGTAACAAAATGAATAACCTTTGATTTGAATACATATGCAAATATCTCCTAAAACATTGCATGTCAGGTGCTGTAGTGTCATAGTTGACTGGTATGCAATATAAAATAAAAGATTCTGAAATCAACGCCTTTGTCACAGTGAGTAGAGGCTTTCATTCAGCATGGCGGAAGCCACAACTGTTTTTGGTGGGGGATGCAAGAGTGTAATTATCATAATAACTAATGATGATTCATGGATTGTTTTGCAGAGATCAGTGATGCACACAGATTGTGTGGGGAGGGGGGTTGCTCCTGTGCACCCAACTAGAGGGCATTCATTTTTGAGGCATGCCACTTGTATTGGAAACCAAACCCACATGCCTGCACACACAATACACAAACACACACACACGTAGAGAGAGAGAGGGGGAGAGAGAGAGAGAAAGAGAGAGAGAGAGAGAGAAACCAAAACCTCTCTTCTATGTCCCTGGCTAATTTCAGGCTCTGGCTACACAAACACCATTAATCAAGCTGACTAAGATTAGTCACTGGCAAGCTACCCTCCCTGTTTATTATAATTAAATCGATGTACGTGTCATTGCAGGCATGGACCCGAACCATGGCAGAGGTGGTTACACTCACCACTAAAGATGGGTTGAAAAACAAACAAATGAAGAGAAAACTAAAAAATACAGAAGGGGCAAAGGAGTAGAAAAAGTGAAGGAGAGAAAAGTTGAGGCCAGGTGGCGGCGGCGCGTGGGAGGAATTGGATATGCATTAAGGCTCGCCAATTGGAGACACAGGTGAGAGGCGCCTTTTGTTGCTATGTACTTTGAAAGATAACCTCTGCTACATTGGCGAGAACGGTCCACATGGAAAGGTTCTATTCAGTGCGATTCAGATTGAATAACCTCCCCATTCACAGTCGCACAGCGCAGCAGAAAACATCTTACAAAAGGAGACATGACCAAAAAGCAAGCTGGAGGCCTGAAAAAATAAAACTTCTCTTGGGAGCTAAGCCATGAGAAAGGCAGCCTAGACACATTTAAACAAGCACTCCCCTGTGTGAGTTATAGAGGCCAAATGAAAGCTTAGTTTGTGTATTTCTTTCTTCATATTTCCTTTCTCGTGTTGTGTCTGGGGGTCTTCTCTGTGACTGGCAGGAAATAAAATTGCATAGCAGATCAGCTTTGCTCAAGAAACCTCTGTGTTCTCAATGTCATATTATGGCTAGATGAGAGTTAGCACCGGCACCTCTCCAATATATCCCCTTTGTTTACATATCTAAGAGAGTGGCAGAATGCAGAGTGCGTACTGTAGGTAAGTGGGTCTGGGTGAGTAGGCAGGCAGGATAAGGCAGATATTTGATTTGTGCCAGATACTGAGAGAGCACACAAGAGATAAAGCAACTGAACCCACTAAAACTTTTGTCGATAAAGTGACATGGTAATGGCTCATAAAGGGAAAGTATATTGGGAAAGTGAGTGCTGTGGGGAGGTTTACGACCGTAGAGCATTAGGTGGTGGTGGGCCAGGGGAATGAGCAGCAGAACAACTGGGGACTCATATCTGTGCAGCACATATGGATGCCAGGCCTGCCATAAAGTCTTTTTGTCAGGAAATAAACACTTTTTGCAATAAAACCCTCTTTTGTCGGGGAATCGGCGGTTGTGGCCAATAACCAGCCATGAATGCCTTTTGTATGGAAATTGATGGTAATATTCTCCAAACTTGATACTGCTAATCATATTGCAGTGAGCTATGATTACACAAATCACACAGAAATGATAATGGAGCATGCTTTTTGCTGTGCTAATGTACAGCTAAACCACCCTCGGGGACTGAAACTATAAACTCTGGGCTACCTGTGTCGATTTGACTTTGACAATTTCTGTATTCCTCTCTCAATAACCACTCGGCTAGAATAGTCCATTGTACAAGTAGGTTTCATGCAGACTATGAGTACAATTTCACTGCAGATAACATGGCTGGAATGATTGGCGTTTGGACAGAGGAAAGTGAGAGGTGAACCAGCAGCATGGTGAATAAAACATGGAGACCGAAAGGGCTTCACCGGCCAGAATGAGACAGCTGTGTCTTTGTACTGCAACAACCCCTGAACTCAGCACCAAACTGGTTGACTCTACATACTTATACACCTGACTGCAGCATGAATGTGTAATGAGGCCTTACACAGTTACACAGATTTATAATGCTCATTATAATTGAAAAGACGTAAGACTTAAAGGTTCGACATGTGGCATATTGTGTCTCTCAAAATTAAGCCCACATCATTTCCCATAATCGCTGTCATCACAAAGATGTTGCTTGTTGCCTTGCTATTCACGTGTTTGTTTAAAAGATCAAGAAAAATCATAGGAGCCAATAAGAACCGCTAAAAACAGCTAATATGCATTTTGAACAGGTGAGTTCACATTAAGCAGAAACAACACAGTTGAGAAGTTGTGTTTCAGTTGTAAAGTAAAAACAGTTCCTAGTTTGTGCCATGATGCAATCTGTCTTCACATGCTAAAGCATCACAGCAGATTGCCAATGAAATTCAATCTGGTGAACAGTGTAAACAGTGTAAAATACATTGCATAGGCCAGTAGAGGCTTCAAATTTTTTCAGCAACCGTCTCGTTTGTTTCTAGTAATTATACTAAATCCTCAAAATTAATGTTGGAATTTATTGATGCTGAAATACTATATGTATCACAACTACAAGAAAAACAAAAAACAAAACAAAAAAAACAGTTGAACCCATTTTCTCACAGGTGGAGCTCTCTGCTGGAATTCTTGTCAATTTCGTCCCTAGGTCCTGTATCATTTATTTTGTACACTTACTATTACATTCTTCCCATCTTTGCTCTACGGGTTCAATCTGATAGGGATTTTTGGAAATGGTCCAGAATCTGGGCACAGAGAGAGAGAGAGAGAGGGAGAGGGAGAGGGAGAGGGAGAGAGAAAGAGAGGAATGGTCCTCAGGTAATGGACCCCTCCAGACAGCTGAGAGGGCACAGAGGAGAATATGCTTACTGCTTTCAATTAACTGCTGCCAAGTGGAGGTCCATGTGCAGACCCCAGGCTCTGAGCACACCATGTGGGCCTTTGGCAGAGTGTTCAGCTGCACCCAGCCCATGATCAAGAAGCCAAGCTCTGCTATAAACTACCAGGCTTGAGAAGCAGACTTGACTAGAGCTTCCCAGTCTAACTCCAGGAAAGAGAACGACTGCCCATATGGGTTGCAGGCTTTTCCTACAGGCAGCATCTATGAGCATGGCTAGGGTACCGGTCTTAATCAAAAGCTGCTTTGAAGGGAAGGATGAGGCATGTGCTTTGTAGATATTTGAAGGGGGAATCACTTAGGTCACGGTAGGTCACAGGGTATGTGACAGAGTATTTTATCTTAGTGTATGTGCATTAGGACTCTGTGCCTCATGTAGCTATGTGCTGATGGATTGCTGTTGTCGGCTCATTAGTGCCTTTACATTGGCAGAGTCATCAGTCCATGGAGGCACAGTGCAACTCATTGGTTTTACAAGGAGCAGAAAGGTGTAGAAGGATACATAATACAGTAATGAAGCATGTGGAGGGTATACACAGCATGCACAGTATGCTTTTGCCCTCTAACGGGACAAAACATACTATGCATCCAGCTCAGCCAATTAGGACGAGCACTGCAAAATTCAGTATTAAAACCTTGCTTTTGTGGAGATAATCCCACTTGCTTCCAATGCTAATCAACATGTTTCCAGAATTTTCTTGAATCAAGTGTCATTACCTTGATACTAGTCAGCTCATCTGCTTTATTCTGCCTTGTGCCAACATTTTTCCCACAAAAATACCTGGAACAAGTGAAACTGCATTGGAAACAAGTGGGATTATCTCATCCCACTGGCAATTTTTTTTTACATGTTAAAATAAAAATAAAAATTTAACACTGAATACGAGACTAAATGACTTGCTAAGATGGAGATTTCTTTGCAGTGAGCCTATTTTATCCTATGGCTCCTCACTCTGTACAAGGCAAACCTACCTCTGGTCTGAATCAACGAAGTCTCCGGCAAGTCGTGGAGCAGCAGGGTATCTCGTTAGAGGGTTCCGCCTGCAATTATACAACAATCATTATATTTCACAAAGGCTTCATTTTCTAATGGGGCTATATTGGCATAGAGGGTGAAGCACAATGACTATACCACCTGCTGCGACACTAACATGTCAACAGCATGCCCTACGACAGGCTTGATGAAACAAGTGTATTAGTCACGGTCAGTCTATCTCTAACACACTATACCATGGTAAGGGGACAAACGGCATTCAGTGCCCCTCACTATTTGACATGTGGGTAACTTGACCAGCCTAGTGATTAACCCCCAATACTCTAACAAACCATCATCATAACTCCTTTTAATTACAGTTCAACATATCAAGGTTCTAGGTCTTTTATCATATTATGAAGTTTGGTCTCTAATCACTGTATAGTGTATAAGGGAGGGACTGACCAGGCTTACCTGGATTGGCTGTGTACATGAATGCAAATTTCAGTGCACTCAGGCAATCAGATGAGGGGTTAAGCCAACACAGCCCCATTAGAGGGTTCTGTCTGTGATCATAGAACTAGAGTTACGATGCATAACTATCCTTTTCTGTTTATATTGCTCCTTGCTGTATTGTTGGCAATATCATTAACAGGAGTTCATAGTTTATTTTACTACTACATCACCAATGGGTAGTAATAAAGACGATGTATATATGCTGTAAAATACTTTATTTTTTCAGAAACATATTACACTTTTGCACCTTTTATTATGAGGCGATTATGTGCAGTTTTTTTAAATTAATTTTCGCCCCCTCAATTTTCATCTTTGTACTTTGGATTCAGATTCCCAGCATACATATAGAGCTAACCTGCTCCTGATGGAGCTAAAACAATGTTGGTCTTTGTTAAGAGCTAAAATAAGAATGAGTTGTGCTACCTTGTTTGAAGTCAAGGGGGGCAATGCTACTGGGAGGAAAACACGACACACTTCTTTCTCAAGACAGGGAGAGGGAAACTGAGAGAAAGCGCAAAAGCGGTAGTTCTCGTTTTGTAATGGAACGTGGCAGCGGGTGGCTCACTGCACGCTGTACTGGTTGCCTGGAGCACCATGGCAACAGGGAAAGCGAGGGATTGAGAGAGGCGGAGGTTCAAGGACTTCACTTGTTCCAGCAACATTTTAATTACTTTGGGCGCCGGCGTTTAGTGAGACAGATGCATTCTGGAGCGCCAGCAAGAGCTGGGAGCAACCCCCAGAGATTCTGGTGCTTGAGTTTTTTAAGCCTCTCTCCCCTCTCATCTTTATGAAATTACTGCGACAATTGGAAATACAGAGAGATTACAGAAGCAAACTGATAATGAGAGAGAGACAGAGTGAGAGGAGGGAAGAGCAAGAGTGAGTGGAGAGAGAGAGACAGAAGATGAATGAGGATGGAGATGAAGCAGAGTGAAAGGAGATATAGATCGACAGCATGTGAGATACAAGTTACTGGGAGAAGGAGGAGGTTGGTAAGAGATATGAGGACAGAGTGCAGAAGGATGGGGGGATTTGGAGGGATATAAAAGCTTCAGTATCCCCCTTTTAGATACACACATGTTAAAAGAAAGTTGCCATGCAAGAGACAGAAAGTAATTATTTGGAGGATGTAGGGATGGAGAAGAGAGCTTTGCTTTGGATTGTGTGGCAGCTACAACAGATGTGAGCAAATAACAATGTTTGCAACATGCACAAATGCATATGTATGTCGGCACGTGTGTGTATTTGTGTCTGTGCATGTGTGTATGCCTGTGTGTGTGTGTGAGAGAGAATTTAGCAACGAAAGAGCCTTTTTCTCCTGATGCCATGCCTAACACGATCAGCACTCATTAAGAGCTCTCCAGAGCCCAGGCACCTCACAGACAGAAACGCTCTCCAAAAGACACCCACCGAACCCAGTAAACACACAGCTTCCTGCCTGTAAGCCTTTACTCAAATGTAAACACACTGGCATCCATCTGCAGCACTGGCAAGGTCATTTATATAAAATGCAATCCACAAACAACATAACAAATTGTTCATGCTCTGCTTAAAAAAGTAATCAAAATGTAATTTGTCTGAAAATTCTTATTCCGTAACTTCAGTAATCTTATTACTCAGTTACTTTTGCAGTGACTAATTCAACAAGCAATCTTTTTTTATGTTTATGTCCTTTAATTTTGTTTTTAGTAACTATCAGATTACATTACCACTATTTTGGTAATCAGATTCTTCTAATCCTATTACATACTGTATAATCCATTACCCCCCAACCCAGTCCGTGAGTGGATAATCCTACATCATAATCCCCAAGGGAGAATATTGGTGTACCTAAAAATCCCCAATTCAATCTGTCACACACTGTAGCTGGACTGGTGCATCTGGCGGCAAAAGATGTTGTGTGAAATGCAGCTTTTTAGCTTTGTTTCAATGCTAGATGTTGCATTCTTCATCCTAATACTACAGTATGGTGGTCATGTATATGTATCTCATGCACGCCTGATAATGTGCTACGACAAGCTAATCCATTACACCTATGGGCTTTACAGCCAATGTGGGGCTGCAATGTGCCGAGCCGAGACGATGGTGCACGTCGTGGGTACACAATCGTCCTTGTCTGCAACATGTTTCTTTCTTAGCATATGAGGGGAAGTATTTAGATCCCCAGGGATACACTTAGGGATGAAAGCGGCCGGTGTCTGTCCTTTTGTTGCCTGTAATGGATTATTTCATACAAACATGCAATTGGGCCACGTTGCTGATGGATAGCAGCCATTGTTATGGTAAAGTCACTCCATCGCCTTCCCCCGGTCCCCTATTAATCTCAGTCAAGTCAATAGCGCCATTGTGCAAAATTCCCCATTAAACCGCACCACCTCGACTACAATGGAAGTGTCAATGCGGCATTTTCCAGGTTCTTCCCATGAAGGAAAGAAAATGGAATGTTTTACTTACAGATTACATGGATTAATGGGGGTATTTCTGAGCACCGCATAGAAATGTGGGTCTGTAAATGGGAGGAAAAGAAAAGATGGGTGTGTCTCAAAGTGTGAACGGCTTTTGTTTGGATGGGGGGATTGTTCACATGTGCAGGTTAAAGGAAACTAACCCCAATTCCTCTCTGAGAGCAAAGCTGGCTGACCTGCTGTGTTAAATGACATCAGCCTATGACCCTGGCTTGAGAGACAGGGATGGAGAAAGAGATGGACAGAAGGACAAAGAAGAGAGAGGGGGAAAGTTAGACAAGGGGAGAGAGGGGGCGGAAGGGCAAAGACAGAGATGCCAAAAACAGAGGAAGGGAAAGGGAATAAAGAAAGAATACTGAACTACCACATAATTGTCCACTGTTGCCTGGCTAAGAAAAATGACTTCTTTGGTGTCTTTTGTTCACCTTCCGTCTGTCTGTCTGTCTCTCTCTCTGTTTTCCTGTTGTTGCCTCGTCTCTCATTCATTCCGGCTCGCATTCTCTCCTTCCCCTTGTCTGTCAGTTTGAGAAGGCCTCACATCATTACTGTCAAATTCACACTGCAGCCGCAATACAAAGCGCACAGACAATATCTCACACACACACACACAAACACACACACACACTCATACTTACCGCCCACTCGTGTTGAAAGGGAGTGACTTTTTTCTCTGACTGGGTTCTGACACTCAGTAGCGAGCGTCTCCCAGAGGAATTTTGAGTGAGACAGACAAACAGTATGAACTAAGAGGAACTGGGATCTTTGATTTTCCTGTCAGACACTTTTAGCCCCCAGGCCCCCACAAACACTGTTGCTCTCTCCATCTTTGCCTGATTGTCTGATTGTGCAATTGCTGATTTTCTGTTTTGGGTGTGTGTGCCCACTTGTCGTTGTGTCTATGCCATCAAACACTGCAGTTTTATTAGCAGTCACATATGTGGACGAGGAAAAGGAAATTTCCAAACCTTTCACCTTGATGTGTTACGGTAGTGTGCCTTCCGATCTCAGCATGATCTCAGTGACCTTCGGCTCGCTTCACTACACATTCAAACACGGGCTTAAAAGACCATCACATAATCAACTCAAATCGGTAAAGAGTGGGCATGATTGAGAGGGAGGGACGAGAGAAGGGGGCAGAACATTCAAGATCATTTAACTACAGGGTTCGATGACGAGGTAAAAGCCAAAGCCTCTTGGGGGCAGAGAGCCAGGCGATTAAAGCCAGCAATCAAATCCAACAGCCCCCCTTCTCAGTCCACAGGAAGTGGCTGGAAAGCTCTGATTACCATCGATGACACTCCACCCCATCCATCTGATCCCCTGTAAGAGGTTGTTAAGTCCAAATGGGCTCCCTCGTTAAAACAGGTGTCAAGTAAATAATAGACCTTTTTATCTATAGGTGGCGAGACTGGATAAACATAAAATCAGGCTTATCAAATCCGATAGGTGAACAGTTAAGTAGTAGGTGTTCTTATCAGATCTGGCACTGAATCCTTTCAGATACTTCTCTGCGGCTGATTAAGCTGCTCTGGTGGGATGGAGGTAGCGGTTTGACCTAAAAGTATAAATGCTAACTACATGTATCTCCAGTCAGACTACAGCAATAGGTCTGAGTAATTGGAAAGCCCTGACGTTTTACATTTTAGCCATTTAGCTGAGCCTCTTACTCTGAGAGATTTCATTGTGAGCCAGAAGAATAGTAGAGTGTGCTGTTTCATTAGTAGTCAAATTGAAGTGTGAAAATGACATGGACCTCATGGACTTTGGTGCAGATGTGCATGCAAACGTATGCATACTTTTACATGCATGGACACACACAGTAAAGTCATTGTTTGAGGCTGATAAAGCAGAGTTACTAAATCCTGTCAAGCCACTGTCAAACATACACACATACACAAATGCAAGTGGAGCTACGGCACTTCTGCGCTACTGCAGAGGATGACGACATTCAGAGACACCCGCTGCAGCGATGTGTGGGCCCCAGGGCTTCACCAGCTTTAAGTGTCTCAGCATCTACACACACAGCCCATAAGTCTGCCTCCCTGATAGCAGGCCTGGGGATTGGATCTACTACCAGGGTCTGCCACTCCCCTTCCCCCGTTCCCCCACGCTTCCTCCCCCTGCAATACCTGGTCCCCCTGGAGTTGTAAATCGCTCCAGTGGCGTCCGCCAAGAGCAATGAAGCTGACACGTGAGGACTACGCACACATGCACACACATACACACCTACGCACCCACACAAACATGCCAACACACAACGGTGCGCGTACATGCAGCACCCCAAACAGCCATAAACCGATGCCATCAAATATGCCTGATGATTAGTACACAATCCCCACTAGTAAAGCAAGTGATGAGATTTGTTGGGTCTAATGTTATTGGGCGGGTTGCTAATGTACTAACAGCCCTAGTTATTAGTGCATTAAAGAGTAGAAAAGCCTGTAGAGATGGGGGCGGTAGAGAGAGACACACTGACAAATGAAGAAAAGAGAGAGAGAAACTCATTATGCTACCATGGTTGAGGGACTTGCCAGTAAAAAGCAAAAGGATGATCACGAGAGAGCACGAGAGAGAAAGGGAAAAATAGATGAGAGGAGAGAATGAGAAAGAAAGGGAGATAAGCAAGGGAGAGTGAGAACAGGGGAGGAAGGGAATTGGGGGATGCTGTGGATTGTGGAAAGCAAGTTACGGTGGAGTTATTGCAACACTTCACTCCTTTTCACATAAACCTCTCCCCAAGTCAGAACAGAGTCCCAATATGAAATCTTACCTGTTCATTCTCATTCGGATGAGGTATAAGAATGTTGCTTGCTTTTATTCTGTCAAGCTTTGTACACAGTAAACAGAGAATGATTTTTTTCCCTCTTTTTTCCTACTGCTTTCTGTGTCGGTATGAGTCTCGCGGGGTGCCTGACATTCTGCTGTGGAGACATTCTGGTGTTGGACCAGGAGAAAACAGCCGTGTTCTATAACAGGTATTACTTTGCACATCACTCCTGCTTCAGTGCAAATGAATAGAAAATAAACCACTCAACTGGCTCACCAAGTCACAGTGCTTGTCGTCTATTTGCCACAAGCGGCAGGGGCCTGAGAATGGCTTTTTACTGAGAAGGTAAAGATCCAGTGGGCATAAAGTGGGGTTAGTTAAAGGTAAATATCCTGGTATGGTGTCAGAACTGATTCTAGGGTATAAACTGGAACAGTCAGCGTGCTCAATGGTGGTAAAAAGAGACTGAGGAAGGACTAAAGATGGTCTTTTTTTTAAGGAACTTTGATATGAATGAGTTATTCTGGGCTATAGCTGTATCTGTTCTCTTTGTGTATTACTGTAATTTGAGAATTTAAAAGTTTTGCTTCTTTGACCCCATAATGGAAGGTCTCTTCCAAAGATGAAAACTTCTCTTGCTACATCACGTTCTTAATCATCCACTGCTCACTTCCCTAGGAGACTTGTGACTTTGCTCAGTCCAAAATTGCAAACGATGGCCCATTAACTGGTAAGAGACAGGGTGCACAGCACTTAACAATGACAGGAAAAGACAAAGTTCATTATATATGAAGTTAGTCAGTTAGCATAAGATTTTTTTAACCTCATTTTTTGAACCAAAGTCCCATAGTGTAAGTGTAATACATGTGTGAACCAAATTATCAAAAATATGTTAAAAAGATCATGTCTTTCCTGTATTATAAGGGCATTCATAAATAAGTAAGATTCACAAATGTGGTTGTGAACACAATTATGCATGATAAATTAAAACAAATCTTATACCATATCAAAAAGAATTTTGTTTTGAATGATCACTGTTTTCACTAAAACCAAACTTCATAACTGTGTTATTTGAAGCACTATACATTTATAATGATTAATGATATCATACAGATGTACATTTACAGGTATGTGAAATTAAAGAGGTACAATTTTTAATAAATTGAATCTCATAAAACTCAGATGAGATGTAAATCTACTTTGAAATATTGTTCATGGCAGTAGTGAGCTGTATCCTTTCCTGTCCAATATGTTTATTGGCAATACGCTAATGCCTAAAGCACCTTTATAATTCACAATGTTATGATCAAGCTTGCCAGAAAATATTAAAGTCCAATTCCTTTATTAGCCCTAGCTGAAGAATGAGAAAAAAAAAACTTCCAATACCACATCCTTTACATATAGACCCACAAGTGATTCACTGGGCAAAATTAAAGTTTCACAGAGCAGATATAATGTGCCAACATAATATATATCCCAAACTTTATTGTGTGACAGGCCCTTACATGCCAGAATATTAAGAACTACTGCGCTATTTTTGGAGGTCAATCCTTCATTGGAAGCTTTACAGAGAGCACCCTGCTTAGTAAAGTGAAGACATCCTTATAAATCCCCATATAAATTGCTCATACTGTAAGTCACAATAACAATACTTTCAAATGTGTCATAATATAATGTTGTTTATATAGGTAAAAAAAACACCACCATCACCAACAAAAACATATTTTACTATTTAAAGGTGTATTTGTTATGCACTGTGGCTATTGTTCAAAGGTGTACATTTGAATTGGGTAGGGATGGTGGTCATTAGTCGGTTGGGAATGACCAATTTCCAGGAAGGCTGAAATGTCAGAAGCTAGAATATCACAGAGGGATTGTCTTGAAGGGAATGATGGGATAGAAGTGTGACATACTCTCCCTGAGGACTGAGGTCTGAGGAGATGAGAAAACTAGTAAGCACCAATTCACAAAATTGTTGATTAAAAATACTCACTTACTACGGTAATCACAGTCTTATTACCTGTCTCCATTTGTGCTTATTAGTGTGGTGTCAGATTATTAAATAACTGTTTTGTGAGTTGACCGCTAGCTAACTGTGTTAGCTAGCTATCTTACAGTAAGAAACCAGTAAGCCTATTGCTACTAAAATGTCCAAACATCCACAACTCTATAACCTAAATGCTGGATAATTTCAAAAATGTTAGCTACTTCAAAAAAAAAAAAAAAAAAAAAGCTGACATCAGTTAATTTTTCATTAGCCCAAAAGTAGCAAGTAGCAAGACAACAGTAATTATTGATATTATGTGATAAAATAATCATATTTTAGATAATTAATGCAGGGTAAAAGAATTAAAAACTTTGTACAATTGCATCTAGGCGACAACAGTAGCTCAGTCTGACAGCCGTAGCATGAACAATACACAACCAGAGTCTGAAATAAGCTTTTAGCACGGTAGTTAGAAATTAAGAACAGTGTTAGCAATACTTCATATAATAAGAAAGGAAACTAGGCATTCATATCTTAGATTAACAAGGCTACTGTACTAGATTAACCTGCTTTTAACATGTAATTTGGATTAAGAAGCTATTCAGCCACTTTTAGTATGAATTAAATTTTTGTACCATGACAAAAATGGCGTGTTTAGCTGCTCAGTTTCACAAAATCTTCTCCCGAGGGAGGACCCCCTGGGATGCCTGACGTATCTGTTGTCTCTACCTACTTTTCTAATCAAACCTTCACCCATAGTTCTCATAGTAAGTCTTGCCCGCAAGTCCTTAAAGTACAAAGCATTCACGCAACCACACATACCACAAATACCAATATCTTCAACGTGCTGTGAGTCCACTAAGAACCATGAAGAGACAACACTGCAGTGGGATAAAACCTATTTACCCATGTTTATTGACTAATTTATTATTTAATGATTCTCACCATGGCTCAACTCAACTTTAATTTCCATTTACTGTAGAAATAACAAACCCCCTCTAAAATAATGAACTCTATTAAGATATTGCTGTGAGAGACACTTCTCAGCATCCCAAGACATCTGTTAAGAAAAACAATATCCGGAGCTGCAGCGGCCATTGATCCAGATGACAGTTATTTACAAAGAGCTAGGAGATGAGTCTGTCACATCCCAAAAAACCAAAAGAATCCACAAACAATGAACATGAGTATCAATCACAGTCATAGTGGAGTAAGTGGCCACGGATTGGAATTGGGATGGTTCGGCTGTAGCTCTCACTGAGTAACATGATACTGATATGATAAGTCAAGTCATACTTTTTGTACAGCCTTTAATCAAAGATACAGGTTCAAAAGGCTTCACATGCACACATTATAACACAGTAAATCAATGCTGAAAAATGACAAACTACGCTCCCCAAACTTAGAACTGGCGCACACAGACCAGGAGGTAGGACACAAAAACTAGCCCTCTTGGCAGAAACCCTTTTGATGGCTGACAAATTTGTCTAACATTTGGCGCATGTAATATTTTATATGTTACACTTTGAAGTCACATCTGGTATGAGCTGGGAGCAAGTGCTCGGAGGACTTTTAGCAAACCCAAGAAAAGAAGTTACCAAGTCTCGACAGTACAAATGCAGCGTTGTAAAGAAATCACAGTTCCAGCAATATCTTTGACATGCAACTCAAACAAGAAAGTACTGAATGCGATACAAGAAAATCTGGGAAGTGACAGTTATCAAAAGTAAGAGTGGTCTATGGTAGCAGTGTACCTATTAAAGCAGAAAGACACAGGAACTGAATAGCTTAAATATTTATTCATCGCAAGTCATATCGTCATCGCAATATTGAACAATGTTATTGCACATCACAGATTTTCCTCAGATTGTGCAGGCCTACAAGGATCTGACTGAAAAGGACTGAAATTTCTCTGACAACTAAACTAAATGTTTGTGTAGATTCATGCATGGGCTTGAGACCCTGCGGCCCAATCTCATTCATCAACTGGCTGGTGCTCCCTTTTCTGGACCTTCCTGCTTCCAAATTCACTTGCACTGGGTAGAAAGGCGAGCTTAATTTCATGCCCTGGTGGCACCCTCAAACAGATACTACACCTATGCTTAAGTGGTCCAACAAAAAAAAATTCTGCATTGATGACAGAAATGAAGCAAGAAGTTTAAAATGATCCATTTTAACAGGCATAACAGGCATATAGAAAGCAGTGTTGTCAGCATAGCATCAAAATTTCTAAAATGCCAAATCTATAGCTGATTTCACTGAAAGGTATCATGTAGATAGAGAACAGGTACAGGCCCAGAGTTGAGCCTGTTCTGATGCTGCACTGTTGTGGAACATGTTTTCTCTCAAATAAGTCCTAAACCATGAAAGTTCTGATCCCTGAAGGCCAGTGTAATTCTCAAGACAATGTAAGAGTATGTAAAGTTTGACAGTATGAAACGGTCAAGTAGTAGTAGCACTGACCAACCAGAATCAATCACAAGCAGTGAATCATTAACCAATAATAAGCACCAAGGGTCCTAATACTGGCAGGAGTACTTTGAAACATTTTGTAGGGGGAACTTCAAGTTCTGTTTTGAGGCCAGTACTGACTTATTTTAACTTTGAACTCTACTTCATACTGACACTACTGACCAAGCAAAATTACATGATGCCCTTTATAATGAAAATGGTAGTAGTAACAAAGAAAAGATTGTCCATAATGGTATGGCACACAATCTATAATATCCAATGCAATAGTACTTTTTTAAATTGGCTATATGCTGCAGGCAATGAATGGGTATAAAATCATAGCTGCCTATAAGGTTTACTTGGTCATGGTTGGGATGGTGTGTAAAAAGGGCCTTAAAAAGAGGGTTCAGGGAAAGTGTCAGTGTTCAATTTTATGTTATTCAACTGAATCCACAGTCCCCTCCTTTTCCTCTTTATTCTCCGCTCTCGTCTTTCCCCCTTTCCATTATGCAAACTCACTCTTTGATCTCAAACAGTGAAGGTGGCTTTATCGTAGAACAAGAGAGAGATAGAGGCTCAGAGAAGAGACTTATAGTAGACCTCTGAGAGAAATGAGGATGGGAATAGAAAGAGAGAGAGAGAGAGAGAGAGAGAGAGAGAGGGGGGAAGAAGCTAAGGCTACAGATTTTACTGGCAGAGGACAGGCAGATTGCCCTTGTAGTCGGTCCACCTTATCAATTTGATTAGAGTGTGAAAGGACACTTAAGATCTCAATCCTCCAATTGCCAGCATATTAGTAGGCTACTCAGCCCCCTGCAATGCAATCCAATGGCTAATGTTTGGGTTAGTGAGGGAGCTTAAAAAGATTATTTGATTTCACTTAGATATGCCCAGCCATCTGAAATCAAATAGCGATTAGATAATATGTGCACTAAATATGAAAGGGTTTTGCTTCATTTGAAAAATTGATTTGCATTTCAAATGGTCTTCCCAAGCCACCGACACAACAATCAGCTCTGCAGTACATATAAAAACATTTTAATGGCAGAATCTATTGGATTACAGAGATTTCTATATTTCTACTACACCACTGATGTAGATAAAACTTTTAAGAAGCCTCTGAAAAAAGGCTGTTTCAAAGATGAGTTACAATATAGATATATGAGATTAGGTTTTCTTACTTGCCATTCCGCTGTTGGTTAAAGAGTGCAGAAGTCAGCCCAAATATAACAATAATTCATGTTTGCAAAAAATAATTCAAAGAGGTTGACAATTTCTCATTAGATCTATTTTATCTTCGGCTTGAAGAGAAGAGAAGAGAAGAAGCAGAGGGAGGAGAGTGGCAGTCAAAGGTGAGTTATTTTCACTTTGTTTCTTTTTATCCTTTGTTATTGTTCTGTCTGTCTAGCCTTTTGGTTTAGCTTCTCGTGCTGTTTGTCAGGGCCAGATAATCCTGTTCAGGAGAGCTGGATCAAAATAAGCTTTTAGAGGGACAAAGATGTAGAGGAAAGGCCATCAGGTTGGTTACCAAGACAGCTGTTTTTAGAAAAGTACAGGTATGTGCATTGTTTATGTTCTGGCAAACATGGACCGTATAAAATATATGGCTGATTTTAACACAAAGCAGAGAGCACACACACCTGCTCCCAAATAAATGCATCCCGGCAAAATGTCTGTGTGGGCATGTGCACGCACGCCCACGCCCACACACAAAAAGCATTCGCTCCACACTCTTGAGTCCAATACCACAGGGCTTTTGTAAATTTTAACAAACTCAGTCATCCACACAAAATCATCCAGCAGTCAAAACCTCATTAAACTCCTACCTCTTTGACGTGCATAAGGGACTGTCTTCACTCAGAGAAGCGGCAATTGGATTTGATCTGTCACTTTCCAATAAATATGTTCATTCAAGGCCCATGGATTGCTTCAGCTGTGCTGCTCATAACATTCAATTCTTTAGCCATGGATCCAATTTTCAGAAAGTTATTGCTGAGCCAAAATAGAAACGAAGCATTTGACTGCAGATCTGCTTGAAGGTGGGGGTCTAATAATCGTGTGTGCACATTGCGTACATGTGAGCACACGCGCACACACACACGCACACATACAGGTTTTACCATCTGAGGTGCCAGGTGGGAGGAAATGAGGATGCAAAGAAATGTTCCTCAGGTTGTTTGGGAGGTTCGTATTATCAGTAGTGGTTTCCTGCTATATCGAATACAAACACACACCTCATAGTGAGACTGATCAGTGCCAAATGTTCATGCACACACACACACACACATACCCAGACACACACACCCTTCTCTCATAGTGAGACCGATCATTACTGAGATGGCAGCATATCCTGCCAATAAAGATGACTCAGATCACCAAGGGAACAGAGCGGCAGACTGCCCTCACATGTTCTTCCTCTCTCCTCATCAACTTTCCACCCGTCTCCTTTCTCTGTATGTCTCACTGTCTCCCTGTCTCTCTCCACAACTTTTTCCTCACCAATATTCTTCTTCTCCTTGAGTAACTCTCTCCTATCAGTCCCCTTTCTTTCCCTCTCTCTAAGGCCATTAGGCTCAGGCTCTGCCTCCTCGTTGAACTGATTGCTATTCTCCTAGAAGGGGTAACTGAGCGTTCATAGCAATCACAGAAAGGGCACAAGCCACAGACACTTGCATAATTAGATATTTCCATTCACAAATATGCGCACGAATACATTCTTATATGCACTTATGCATACATACAAAGATCAGGTGTCAGTTAATTGGTAAGATTAAAGGTAAATATAAATTTGGTCCAACTTAGAGGTAAATTTTAGGTAGGAATATGGTCAGTTATTAACTAGATAATTCTAATAACTGTTATTTCTTTTAAGTTACATAGCAAGTTACTAGTCTAATAAATCCAAACATTACTGTCTTCCACAGAACTTGGGACAGGTAACCACAAGGATTTTACTGGATTTCTCTCTACAGGTAAGTGAGTTGGGTTCATCTAGAATAGGCATTTTCCCAACAAGTAAGAGTAACAGGTAAGTATAAAGACAGTATTAGATTCAGATGTTGGCTTAGAGTTTTATAACATTAGAAATGTTGATTCTGATGCAGAGGAACTTTACTTATTTTGATTAAAAAAAAAATCAGATGAAACGTTTATGTTGAAATAAGATCTCATGAATTCAGATGTAATACTATTTAATGACTTTTAAGGCATACTATTTTTACAATTGAATTTACATAATCTTAATACTTTTTAAGGACCTGCACACACCCTGACAGACACACCACACACAAAAACAGACAACTGTGCCAATATGCTGATGGCTGACCAGTGACAAGGGGAAGACTGGTCACCGCATTCACACCTCTCTGATTTTATGGGAGTGTGTGATGAGCTATGCTGCGTGTGTTTACAACTTTGAACATCTCATCACCTCAGCCATTACCACAATAACCACCAAGCACACAAAGACAGGATGAGGGGCGAGCAGAGTGAGGGTGTTAAAGAGAAAGGTATATATATATGGTAATGCTGGGTCATCGCTGGTCATTTACACTTAGATGAAGATACGGCGCGCGCGCACACACACACATACACACACACACACACGCACACACATTCGCATGCACATGCTCACTCAGAGAGAGATTAAAGGAATGGAATACAGACTTCTGAAGCAAGGGTATGGAGTAATTTAGCTGAAGTGTCCCCACAGAATAGAGGAAGACATGGAGTAGCCTACTGTATGTGAGTCTGTAGTTTGTGTATGTGTGTATGCATGTGCATGTGCATGTGCATGTGCATGTGCATGTGTGTGTGTGTGTGGCTACCAGTTATGTAAGACACTAATTGTCATGCAGTGCGCAGGGTGCAGACACTCAGCACAGACATGGTGCTTTCTCCTAGCCCACAGCTATGAATATTAAAGATAATTAAGAAAAATGTAAGCCCAGATTCAAGGGAGAGCGTGTAAACATCAAAAAGCTTTCCATTTGCCTGTGTGCATGTGTGTGCATGTGTGTGTATGAGTACGTGGGTTTTGCCTTTGTATATACACCAATGAGCTTCTGAGTGTACCTTAGTGCTCATAGATGTATACATACATTTTGTCTGTGTACAAGTGTGTGCATCGGATGCATTGATATCGATCCAAAGCCGTACATCACAGGAATAAGCAAAAGAATGCTGGTCCCTGAATGCTCTGCAATGTTTACACAGATATTTGAATTAATAAGCCTGTGCCGCAACGACCTGAGCGCAATTTCATGTGGTGCCAAGCCCATGTGTGGTTGGTCCTAACATATGCATGAGCCATCTACCTCATGTAATATTTAGAGCGCTACACTCAGAGTCATTTGATGCTAATTCAGCTAAAATCCTATACATCGATGTGTTGCGTTGCTCTCATAAGATAAAAGTTCACTG
The DNA here is from genome assembly GCA_900302535.1 of Neoniphon sammara. Lineage (NCBI taxonomy): Eukaryota > Metazoa > Chordata > Actinopteri > Holocentriformes > Holocentridae > Neoniphon > Neoniphon sammara. Next base: position 10,086 of record OMKZ01002908.1, on the reverse strand, counting down.
TTTGTAGGCTGTTTCATGTTTTATTAGATGAAGTAACTCGGTTGAAATAATGAGATTTTGAAAGCAATGGAATTTGAGTTCTTAATCGGTTCCTGTCATGATATCAGAGAATAATTTACGAATGGCGGGACTTAACTATGGCTGAAAACATGATCAAAGAGAATAGGGAAATCAGATTCAGCATTAGTTGGAGATAAGAAATGTGATCAATTTTGTATGAGAAATTTCTCAAGCAATTTGCAGTTCATTTTTTGCCCAGGCTTCTAAGACCCCCCATACTGACATGCATTTGTCCCTCACTTTTCTTTTTGTTGTGCCCTCTGGGTGCTCTGATTTCACTGTAAGCCTATTTTTCAGTGAGTGCAGTGATTTGTCAGTTGCTGCATCATATCTATATTTTAAGTCTCCTGTTTTTGTAGATTGGCTGCCACAGTCTCTGTTACATACCACAAGTAAAAATAATCTCAGGTTGACCACAAACCTCAGAGCAAATCTGAGATATACAACCTTAATGATTTTTAATGCTTTTGTTAGAGATATCATTAATGCTCGCAAGTACTGTAATTTCCTCCTGGGGTAAATCCTCTGTCCTGAGTCCATGAATGCTGTGCCTTGCAGCTTGATAAATGGACAGAAGTGGTGCTCACACTAATCCAAAAGCATATTACCGAATTACACTGAGGACACTGTTTCTCCCAAAGCAGCCGGTCGACCTCTTGAATTCCAGGACACTTACCAAGAAAACGATCCAAAACATCTCCTTGACAAGGTGACAGGAGGATCAATGTCTGTTGTTCTTAAAAAGTTAAAAGTTGAGACTTTTCTCTTTTGCTCGCTTTGTGTCTATAACTCAACAGGCCTTAGGCCTTGAATGGGCCAATTACATGCCAGACTGGTGTCAAATCAGAGCCCTGCAGGGGAGGAGAGAAACTCGGTGATTGGTGCTTCATTCAGGCAATTGCTCATGCCTGAGGCTTTCAGACACTGGCGGGGCTCTCTGCACAGATTTAAGCCCCATTAGGAGTTGAGATGGACAGAGAAGAGGGCCTAGGCTCTCTGCTTCTCCCTGGATGCCCAGCTGGCTAGGTCTGATTAATTTGCCTTAGGTTTGCTGCATTAGCACATTCCATTTAGTGAGTGGCTGTCTCGTGGGGGTCACACGGTTCATATTGTTAAGTTTGAGGGGAAAAAAAAGTAACGACTGAGCAGAGAGCGACAAGGGATGGCGCTGGGAGTCAAACATGGGAAAAGAAAGAAAGAGATGTCATTCTTTTTTCCCCCTTCCCCTGCAGAAATCAGATGACTTCCATGTCCTATTCACAAAGGCCATCATTTTTTTCTCCCCCATCTCTTTTTGTCACCAGTGTTCATGTTCAGTTCCTTCAAAAGGGGAGACAGCATTCACTCACAGTCAATCACAGCACACTGGCTCACCACCGCTCCTTTTCTATAACCACACAATTACAATATTTATGAGAA